>JABUQX010067303.1:32500-54835 GCA_015478945.1 Trachelipus rathkii
TCTGAAGGGTGGAGTATGGGCCTATGTAACATAAACACTCCTATAACAGGTCTCGAGAGAATCTCGAATCCCTAACTTCGATGTTTTATGGCTTAAAATCTTTCTTCCTTCTAACTACAATAATCTTGTGCGTCTGCTACTGTTCTCCTAACAGAACAGATATTTTCATGCCTTTTTTGAAGTATCTTACTTATTCTCACGAGACTGTTATATCTCTCATCCAAATACTGAGGTCCTCTATTTAGGGATTTCAATGTACACAACATTGAATGGTTGGTCCTCTCATACTGATTAGGTGGGGAGGAGGCGAATCATCAGCATTCTCAACGATTCTGGAGCAGACTAGTTGAAGAACGCCACACACATTTCCGGATCGTTCCCAACCAATTCTTGACAACACTTGACCTATGTTTTCACCGACTATCCTTCTCTTCTTTAAAATACAACACTTTCGCTCCTATCGGTAAATCTGGCCACACCTTATATCTCTTAAATGCTGAATACTTTCTCTCCCAAAACAGCATCCACCTTTCCCCACGCGTGTTTTTCTGGCACTGTATGAGCGGGCCGAATTGGGGGGCTTGCGGTTCGCTTCTCGCTAACTTAATGGAGTGACTGCTTTGTCTCTTGGTGAACGCTGTCGAGCTTCTGCCGATTAATGTGGAGCTGATAATCGGTTGAGGGATGAGCAGTTCATTCCTTTCGACTAAATCTTCTCTCCTCATTCAATCCATTGGATTCGTCGTGCTTGTTCTCTGGCCATTCAGCTAGAGACAGTGCGTATCGGAGTGGAAAAATTTTCGTTCTCCTATCACTTGCTAATTTTCATTCTGCTAGAAATCGTTTGCAGGGATACTCTTCGACGAGCAAAGCGGGCTTTCATCCAAACGAAGGTGCGCACCCTCCTTGGTCTCCTACTGAACAGAATCTTTTGGCCTGCTTCCCAAAAACATCTCTAAACAATTCGTTAATCTGTCGTTTCCTCCTCTTATCTCGCTGCTGATGGTTCTGTTTGCTTAGATTCGTTCCAACCTGAAAAGGCCAATCTCTTCGGCCGCCTATTTCCTCTCACTCAACCCTGGACGATTCTGGCATTCCTCATCCTCCTCCCTTCTTCTCTCAGGTGTCCTATTGCCTGTTGCCTGGGATTACATTCGATCGGGTGCATGGGCTCGCTGAAATCTGTGAACGTCAGGAAGGCGGGTGACCGGGATGGCATTCCTCCCCGAGTTTTGAGAGTGTTCCGTGCTATCCCCGCCCTCGTTCAACTATTTCTCTATGTTCTCAAATACTAACACTTTCCCTCAGTGTTGGAAGCACGCACATGTCCAAACCTATTCCGAAAAAAGGAAGCGCTTGATCCTTCTAACTATCGCCCATAGCTCTTATTGTTATATCTATATTACTGTCTCATACACGATCCTTTTTGAACTGAATAGGCAGTTCTACAACTTCTCACCGTTGCTTCGAATTTCTAATCTTGTGTCCACAAATGCCGTAATTGTGGCACATTGATCTTTCCGAGAATCCACTCACAAGTGATCGGAGCTTCTTCAGGGCTCGACACGCCCATCACAGAACCAAAGAGATGGACGTCGGCGAATTGGAGACTCTGATTAGGCGACCTTGAGCACTTTTCTTGCTTGTAATATTATCCACCACAGGCATTCTTTTGGAGTGACTCTTGTTCCTAGATATTCGTTAGGCACGCATTTTTTTGAGGTGCTCGCACTCGATTTATGCAGTGTTTGTGTCCGCCACTATGCAGTGAGCACACGACGGGAGACGCGATGAACTGGTGCGTGAAGAGTATATGCGGAAGACATCCTGCCACAGATACTAAGTAGTAGCCGTTAATCCGGTTCAATACACAGAATTTTTGTGCGACCATTTTTCCTGGGTGTACTTTCACTAGAATGACAACGCCCACGAGAGCCATCACACACTGCTTCGCTCTCCCAAAGACTCCGCCTCCTTTTGGGTACCTTTCCAGACAGGCCTTAGGCATCAGTACTTCCTGTCCATTGTTCTGCGACAGAGCCCTTAACCATTTAATGAGTACTAAGTGTGTAATCTTTGTTCTGGGATTTTTTGTGGCAATAAGGCGTGAGTTTGAATCCGCTTCCATAGAAACTCATGCTGCCCGTCGACACAGCCTTGCATTCTGTAGAGCTTTGTGAAACTCGGCTTGGACCAGAAAATTCCGTGTCACGTGCCGATTTCATCTTTCGTCACAGATTAATTCCAAGCGTAATGCCGAATCGCTTGTGTAGGTGACAGTCTTTAAGAGGGGGTCCAGTGGGTGCGACAACCGTCATATTATTTCATGCAATACACCTTCTTAGTTATTTGCCCTTACCTATTTTCTACATTCAATTGGATTTGTAGGAATCAATTGTTCTGTCCTGTCATTACAATTAGCATCATCACATCTAACCTCTTATATTCCCAACTCGTATTTTTTTATTGTGTTTCTCGTTAGTGAAATGCCATTTTTCGAATATCCCTTATTACAACTCTCATCTTTCAAAATACTGGATTATTTACGTTCACATATTACCTTGTCGCTCAACTTACTTCCCGTAGTAATTTATGGAGGATAATTGAACCCTACACACTCAGATTTAATACATTTCCCATACACCGCGTAGTCTCATGTCTAAGAGCCATGATTCTTGCCAGATATAGGAAAAGAGTTTCCAATGGGTGAGTGTATAGGTTTACGGTGCGTTCTGAACCACTGTGAAAATTTCAATTACTTTTTATAGAACACAGCAGCAGTCTCTAACTTTAATTTCTAACATAATAATCTTCCCTTCATCTAAGACACTATCTAACTTTTACCTATCTCTGTATTGACTGAGTTCTTCTCCTTCATCTTCCATATCGACAATATATATAATAACATCCTTTGATGTCACTTTAAATCTATTAATATACTCAAGAAATATAACTAAATATATTCTTTAGGATAAAACCTCACTAATCAACATACACGGTTGCTTATAGGTCAGCCTTATACAGATAATAAGGAAGCTATATATAGGAGTCTGGTTTAGAATATTAGTTGACGAGACTTTTTTTTATACTATCATTTCAATAACAGAGTTAACTCCAGTTATACAAGGGTCTCATCCCAATACTCACCCTATTGTTATAATAGATGATTTCTCACTTCAGCGGTGATATAAGAAAGTACATCTTCACTGCGCATACTCGAAGTTACTGTTGAGGGTTCTAGGCGTCCGTTTGGCGTAGCCGCCGTTCAAGGATGATTCTACTCACCTCGTCACGCCCCTGTGTGTTGACGCGTAGACCTAGTTTTGAGACGAATCGAGCTCTCATAAAATAGGCTATACCATTATACGTATTCCTTTACAAATCTTGTATATACTTTTATTGATTTACTTCTCGTTATGGTTGTCACAACGTGTGTATCTCTTGCGTAGTCTTGTGAGAGCACGCCACGTTAGGAGAGTTGAAATATTTTTAAATTAGTTTTATAAGGCATGTTGATACGGTGTGATACTGGTGCATCTGGATGGATTGAGTGCGCTCGGTCTATACTGCCACATAGTCCGTATACGCCGATGGCATGTAGTATGATCTTGTCTTGTCGAGATGAAGCATAGTAGGCTATTTATTGATAATATACTGCATTCACGAGAGTTTGTGCACCTACGACTGCTATTTTAAGAATCTGTCGTCTAATCTTGATATTTTGTGGCGGCATGTATTATGGTATTATATATAGATTTATTTGCAGTTATGCTACTAGATTGTTACTCAGGGCAGCATTTGAGTTCTGATGTTTGATATTATCAGTCATATAACGTCCTCGACAGTTCGCTTTTTAGACTTTATGTGTAATTTGGCCTATCTGTATCATCTTTTTGCGCTGCCACCTCTGTCTGTGGAATTCTCTTCCATCTTCTGTGTTTCTACCTCAATTTAATCTCCCTCACTTTAAAGCCCGCATCTGTGCTCATCGGCGCAATGTGTGTTAGTTGAATTTTTGTTGATTTAAACACCCCCTCTTTGAATAGCTTTGCCCGTGAAGCAAGAAAATTTATATGGGCTAGGCGCAGGGTAGGAGTTTGGTATGTCTGGTTATTGGGGTACAATAATCACTTGACGCTTTGATATATAAATAGATAAAGATATTGTTTGAATTATTGTTAAATATACTGCTAAAACAAGTTGCTATTTCTGTACACCTATTGAAGACAAGAGCAAGGTACCATTAATGTGGACTCCTCGCAAAAACTCTAGTGATGGCTATCAAGACTGGTTTTATTGTGTCCAGTATAACAATTATATATATATTAATATTATATATATATATATATAAGTATATATTAATATATAAATAATATATATGATATAATATTAAATATATAGTAATATATATATATAATATTGATAATATATTTAAATAATATAATATATATATATATATATATTAATATAAATATATTATATTTATTTATAATATTGCCATTGGTGAATTACAGAGGATATTACTACTCTGTAAGTCTGTAAAGAATTCCAAAGGATAATCTATTTAAGTATATAAATATTATTGTAAAGAGTTTTATTCTGCACACATTATTATTATCATAATTTATGGTGTGTATATATATATAGGGTTAATATGGCTAGGTGAACTATAGGGGATGATACCTAACTCTTTACATTGTGAGGATCACTCACTTCTCATCAAACTAAACACTTTCGTCTACTACCTACATCCCTTTCTGTGAAAAAAGTGATATTAAATTTGTACGATGTTAAGTGTTATTAAGTAGTTATTTTTTATTTCCTGTTAATACTTATCAGTTATTTTTATATATGGGATGAATAATATCTGGATATTTTTCTAAAAGATTGAAAAGTTTTTCACGATTTTTTATTTAATTACACATTTAAATTAATATGTATCCACGGGCACGCGTAGTGTATCTATATAAGTTAAAGATATTAATTGTCCCTCACTAGCGCCACTGAAAAGTCGTTTCTATACTGAGCTAAACTAACTGCTCGAGCCCTGTACTTCAATAAATTCGTTGGTCATAGTAAAATCATTTTAGTAGGTTGATAAAAAATACTGGATACTCCTTGCTTTTAATTAACTTCCACCATTATTAATAGCATACTTGATTCTGTTATCAACCCAGTTTATGTATCTCATGTATCACCCTCTCACATGTTTTGGTTTTTCTACTATTGTGATACTTTTCATATTGAAAGATCACAGACGATATTGCTTAGCTTAGACGATAAGTTTCTTCCACCTCATTTTATACCGTTATATCATACTGGTAGAGCTCTCATAGAAATTATATTATCCGTACAGAGTAGTACTGGTTAATTCAACAGCCTAATCTATATGCCATAGGTATAGAGAAATTAATATTTTACTTCATACATGTATTATCATTTTATTCATGAACTGAAGTAAAAATTTTACTTTATATATATATAATACTAATATATATATATATTAATATTATATATTTTATATAATATATTATATATATATATTGTGATGTGTTGCATTTCCACAAGATATGCAAAACCAAAGTGTAATTATATATTTAGATTAATAAATTATATATTATTATATATAATTAATATATAATATTATATATATATATATATATATAATATATATATATATATAATATATATATATATATAATTTAATATTATATTATATAAATATATATATTAATATATTTAATTAAGATACATTATATATATACTGTATTAAATATTATAATATATATTATTATATATATATATATATTTAATATAATATACTATATGTGGTATATATTAACTATTATTTATAATAATTATATATATATATATATAATATGTTATATATATTATAATATATATATTTATATTATATATATATATAAATTAATATTAATTATATATATATGTGTGTGTGTATTATATATTATATATAATTATATGTATATTAATATTAAATATATAGAATATAATATTAATATATATATTATATATATTATATAATAGATAGATATATATATATATTAAATATATATAAAATATTATAATATATATATATATATAATAAATATATATATATAATATATTAAAATATTAAATATATTATATATATTATATATATATATAATATATATATATATAATATATATATAATATATTATATATTTTATATATATATATTATTAATAATAATATTAATATATTATATATATATAATATATAATAATATATATAATATATATAATTATATATATATATATATATATATAATATTATAGTATTATATATATTATATATATATATATATAATATAAATATATATATATATATATATATATATATATATATACATATAATATATAGTATTATATATAATATATATAATATATATATATATAATATAAAAACGTTAAAGCTAGAAAAAACGCTTTGGTTCTGTTGGTAAATTATACCTCATAACTATACGAAAATTAGCTTGATAGATCCCCCGTTATAAAGCTAATTTTATTTTGTAACACCAATATTAGAACAAGTTAAATCGTCACTTTAGTGCTTCTAATATGAAAAACTTATATTATGAATCAAGATACTTATTAAATTTCGCCACCCCATTTAAAAGGAGAATAAAACGAAATACTACAGAACTAAACTCACCTTTATACAAGTAAACTCAAATAACAGATTCACTTGAAGAATTTTCTATAGTCTAATATGATGAAGAATGATACACACCGCATTACCAAAAAAGTGTGATTTGCTAAAATGATGAAAACTAGTCTTGCAGTGAAAAACGACTAGATACAAAGATGATTCTATCAGTTGGTAAGGATAGTTTAAGCAATAATGTATTACCCATAACACGCTTGATGATAGAACTTGTCAAATAATAATTGCATGTATCCCTTAATACTTAGATACATAGCGACAAAGATTTATCAATGCTGGGCTAATATATGAAAATAATAAACATACAGACTGTTGATGATGAGGCATCTAAAAAAATTACAAATTTTTTAAGTTTAAAAAATTAATTTTCCTTAAATAATATTTTCGTATAGTAATATGTATGTCAAAATCTCAAAAATTAAATTCCAATTTAAGTTAAAATACTCTTTCATTAAAGGATGAGAGGTCGTAGGGAAATAAAGGGTATGCGTTGAGGTGACATTTATTAGTTGAGTCCTGTTCCTGCACCTCTTGCAACTCAGTTAATTACTTTAAATAGATTGCTGGCTTTATAGGTAATCCATAAGTATCTTCCAATTGTATTACAAAATGAAATATTATATATATATATTAATATATATATATATATATAATATATATTTAATAATATATATATATATAATTTATATATAATATATATATATATTATATATTAATATATATATATATATTAATATATATATTTAATATAATATATATTATTAATATTATATATATATACATAATATAAATATATAATAAATATTAAATATTAATATATATTATATATTAATATACTATATTAATATGATATATTATATAATTAAATATAATATAATATTATATATATATATATATATTATAATTTATTAATATAATAAATTATTATTAATTATATATATATATATATATATTATATAATATAATATATAATAAATTATAATTTTAATCTTATATATATATATAATATTATTAATTATATATTATAATAATATATTTATATTATATATTATATATATAATTATAATATATAATATTAATATATATATATAATATAATATATATATATGATTATATTAAATTATATATATATAGTATAATAATATATTATATATTATTTAATATTAAAACTATCTCAGATACGCATACGTCATTTACGGACATCACAGGGATCATTAAAATGAACATCCGCCTCCGCCTCCGTCTACCGGCATCCCTCAGATCCGACATCCGCATCCGCGGATGTGAAATAAAATTGACATCTGTTGCTATCACACACACACACAAATATAGTATAATTAATATATTATATATATATATATTAATAAATATATTATATATAAATATATATATATTATATATAATATATATTATTAATTATAATTATATAATATATATATATACTCCTATCAAAAACCTATCTCTGCCCCCTACTGACCACCTTTAGTCACAGAGTGGTCAACACATAACTAGGTACCCGCTCGCGACCTCCGCTCTCCTCCACAAATAAAATCCGAAGAAAATCTTCATTTAGGATTAAACTGTGAATTTACTGTTCTTAGTGTTTGGAGGCTCGACAGCAGCATTTGTCTAATATATATATATATATATAATATATAATTATATAATTAATATATATATATTATTATATATATATATAATTAATATATATATATATATATATAATATATATTATTAGTATAATTATATATATATTAATATATATATATTATATATAATATTATATATATATTATAACACTCTGACAACATTAAAAAATTTTCTATTCACATGAAAATATGTTGTTTTCTTTGTATATTCCTGCGTGACAGGAACAGATCTGGCTTCTTTTTTGTCTTACCACGTATCAAATTGATTGAATTGCGAAGTGGCAACAACATCACATTATCCCATTTATTGTTGTTAGCTAGGTGTTTCACTTCCAACGTCTATTATACTTATAGTCTGTTCAGTAAAATGTTTGGATATTGTAGAGGTATGGTACTAGGGTTTTAAGGTAATATATTAAATTAATATATTATATTAATTATATATATAATATATATATATTAATTATTATATAAATTAATAATATAATATTAAATTATATATATATTATAAATATATAATATATATATAATTTTATATATTAATATTACAATATATTATATATAATATATTATAATTATATTAATATATATATATATAATATAGATATATTTTTATTCATTTTCAATGGTTATATTCGAAAATTTATAAATTGACTTAATAAAACATAAATACAATTAAGAAATAAAATTAATTTTTATAAAAAAGTTATTAATATTTCTGAGCAAGTTACTTAGTATTTATATGCCACTCTCAGTGTAAAGAATAGCTCCGTACCTAATCTGGAATGTTGTGTTGGAGAATTTATGAATATTTTTAAAGTACGCAAACACTGATACTTCCCAATCATTAGGTATTAGACATGGCTATGAATATTACTTGGGAGAATTTGTGGAGTAAAGTTGGTGGAACCAGATGGCCTGGTGCATCACTCATTGATATGGTGCTAAAATTCATGTATTAGGAACTGATGAACTGAGATTAAAAGGTAAAAAAACGTAGCATCGAAATAAACATTTGTGTACTCTATGATTGGCGTGAACGACAAAATCACTAGCGGAATAGTTATCTTCTGTTTGTGCAAATGTGCAGGGGTTTAATTCAAAATATAATAAACATTGTTAATTCAGTATCCAAAAACATATTGAAACACCGCATCTCCATGTTCCTCATTCAGATAATTAACTTATCCTTGATATATACTATACCTCCCGAAAATTTACTGTGACTCAGAGGATGACCCCCAAATGTCTAATTACACAATGTATTCAGATCAGACTTTGAACCATCATAGCATGATTAGACAATGTACATTATGAAATCACACATGAAGAGACGTAACGATTTTGTACGAGGTCTCAAGCTCTCACAAACAGAACCTGAATTACTGGCTTACTAGCTTCAGGGCTGGAATCATTAGAGAAAAGGTGATAAACATTAGTTCATTTAGACAGAAACAGTTTTGCACTATTTATGCGAAGATAAGTAATAGACATTGGAGATATTAGTTGATGTTAATTTTCCTATGGACAGACACTGTTGTACAGGTCATTGGGAATCATAATGAGCATAAATAGACAGAGTGGCGCCTGTTTATAGATGTCTCCAAAACATATCTCAATGGTAGTTACCCATTTATAAGCCGAAATGTTTTTCCTCTACTCTCCTTAGTTAAGTATGTTATCTTACAAAATAAAAAGGATAACGTACGTAATTTATGAGATGTTCCATTTACAAACAAACATTTAAATGGTCATACGTTTTGCGGGTACCTTGAAGGGCATTGGACTACAAGTGCATATCAAACAGGGATACACAAAATTTCTGATGTTTCCTGACTAAAATTAATTATATCGTGACAGAAATATCACTTTATATTCGGGTGAGTGCTCATAATATCATATTTCTAATCACGTGGTCAACCAAATAACATATTTCACATGAAACCACTTGTGAATTCAGTGTTTGGTCTTATTCTTCTCATCACGTTTTGAGCATCATTTAAGATTTCTGAGTTTGTGAATTGAGAATAAATATTTGATAATAAAGTCTCATTTGATCAAAAAAGAAGGTAGTGCATTCTTGTCAAATTCGTGAAATACAAATTCACAATAATTTAGAGTGAGGCAATAGAAAAAAGAAGCGATTTTATTGGCCCCAATTTAGAGCAGTCTTCCGAAATGGAAATTTTGAAAGGAAACTTTCAGAAGGACAAAAAGCGGCATGGATAGCACTTCAATCTAGTGTGCTCAGATTTTTCTTTGGAAATGAGGAAATAAAATGAATAAAATTCTATGAATATCTTGTACGTCACATGTGTGAATTGCTTTCGTAGGATTAAGGTTGCAAATAGTCTTTAATAACTACACTTTGTAATGACTACATCTGGACTTCCCTCCAACTCCTTGGTCAGCAATTAGTGATAAGAATGTGAAAGGTTTCACCAGGACCATAAATCTATGTTTGGAAAAAGAGTTATCAGTGCGTGTGAATGGAATGCTATTCACACACCACACCAACACAGTATATATATATATGATTATATATATATATAAATATATTTTATATTAATAGAAGTGGCAATTTGTCCGAAATTATTAGATAAAAGATATGTAAATACTTCAATATATTAATCTTTTGATGATCATTTCAACTTTTTATAATTGTTTAACTGTTGTTTGCACATACACATGTTTAAACTAGTAGCAATTCCAAATAATTATATATTAAATTTATTATATAGCAACAGAAAGGTAAATTAAGCTGAGCTTAATATTATTGTTTATAGCTTGTTCACCGTAAATATACGTATACTCCTTCAAACCACGCTCGCACCCCTCCGACCACCTCATCAGATGATAGCTACACACATCACTCAAGATTACCCCGCGCCGCCTCTCTCGGCCTCTTCCACACACACTCAAAAATCCAGAAGATTAGTCACACCATTTCTATTTAGGTAAACGTTATTTTCTGAACTATAGTGCAGGTGCTCTAAACTCGCATTTTCCTTACATCATTATGAAATTATATTTTCTGTTTGAGTATAGTGTACCGATATTCATTACTGAAAAGTTTACAGCTATCACTCTATAATTATACAAAGATTAATTTTCGTCAACTTCTTTGTTTGATAGTATGTGCAGTCTAGCTTCATGAGAAAATACAACGCTCACCCCTAGTTTGATTATTATTTATTCATAAGGTGTTACTGGTACATTTAATTTATTACATCTTGTATGGTATGTGGAAAAAGTACAAATTTAATTATGCTATGCCTTATATATATATATATATTATGTACACTGTACAACATTAAAAGGTGCTTCACATGAAAATAGTGTTTCTTGTTATTCCTGCGTGACAGGAATTATCAGATCTCGGCATCTCTTGTTTTTTCATTTGTTGAACATACACCAAGACGTATTTCCAAATTAATTGGTTTCTGATTGACTTAGGCAGGAACAGTTGGCAACAAACACAGGACCATTTTATTGTTGTTTGCCTGTTAGCAGGTGTTTCCTTTTCATCTTGTATTGTGCGGTAACAAACTTCTCCAATAAAATATACGTATGAGCAAGGAAATTCACTCATCGATCTGTCTACAGATGTGAGTGTCTGTTTGGTATTTGGAGGAAACTAGATATCCATCACGTGTCACTTTTATGTCGAGTTTTATAATGATGGTTTAATTTATCCACCTATAACAGCTCTTATATATTATAGAATGTTTATCGCAGTTATGTATCCCAAATGATTATTATAATGTTATGACATGAAAAGTATATATATATAATTTACGGTTGAATATCATATAAAATTTTAGAATTCTGATGAGTGCAAGATAAGTTATTTTTATTTTAGTGATCATTTATTCTATATATTCTTTTATTTATTAGGCGGCTTCTTCTTCAATTACATCCTTATAATATGTTCGGTAGTTGAGCTTCAGATCTACTTTATAATATAATTGTTATAGTATCTGTCATGATATGATTTCTCATTTTCTCAGGTTCTCACTATTACGAAACTTTATATCACTATAAAATGCACACTTATTATCGCAAGGAAAACATTTTTAGCTCGACATGAGTACAATCAAGAATCTACCTATATCATTTATAACAAAAGTTTCTCAACTTACGATTTTCATCAGTTCTTATTTATGTCCTACTCGGTCTCTCATGCGAGTCAATATAGAATAGCCTAACCTATATTGTGGATGTTGTGGAGAATTTCACGTCAGTGTAAAAATAGCCCTAACCTAATTTGGATGTGTGTGGAGAATTTGAATTTAAGACGCAACACTGTAACTTGCCATCATTAGTTAGACAGGCTTATGAATTGTACTTGGGAATTTGGATGTAAAGTTGGGGACCAGGATGAGTCCTGGGCTCCACATGTATGGTGCAATTCATGTTTCAGGAATCTGAGAAACTGGATAAAAGGAAAACGTAGCCGTATAAAATTTGCTGTACCTCTATGATTTGGCGTGAACCGACAAATCACTTAGCGGATTGTTACTTCTGTTTGCAAATGTGCAGGTGTTTAATTCAAAATTATAACATTGTATCCAGTATCCAAACCTATACACCGCAATGCGTCCAGTTCCTCATTCAGATAATCTTCCTGTAACTATACCTCCCGATAAATTTACTGTTGACTCAGAGGATGACCCCTCCAGTCATTACACAAGGTATCAAGATCCTGACTTTGAACCATCAACATCTATGACATGTTCACATTATGAAATCACACAGAAGGAGCTTAACGATTTTGTACGAGGTCTCAAGCTCTCACAAACAGAACCTGAATTACTGGCTTCTAGGCTTCAGGGCTGGAATCTATTAGAGAAAGGTGTAAACATTAGTTC
Source organism: Trachelipus rathkii (assembly GCA_015478945.1). NCBI lineage: Eukaryota > Metazoa > Arthropoda > Malacostraca > Isopoda > Trachelipodidae > Trachelipus > Trachelipus rathkii. The sequence continues at coordinate 45,729 of JABUQX010067303.1, forward strand.
ATTTAGACAGAAACAGTTTTGCAACTAGTTTGCGAAGTAAGATAGCACTGTATATTGTTGTGATGTTAATTTCCTATTGGGACAGACACTGTGACAGGCATTGGGACATGAGCATAAATAGCAGAGTGGCGCCTGTTTATTGATTCCTCCAAACATAGTCTCAAGGTAGTGATACTCCATATAGGCAATGTTTTTCCGTCTACTCCTGTAGTATGTTCTACAATAAAAAGGAAACGTACGAATTTATGAGTTCCATTTACACAACATTTAAATGGCACGTTTGCGGGTACCTGAAGGTCATTGGACACAGGCATTCAACAGGGATACACAAAATTCTGATGTTTCTCTGCAAATGATATAGTCGTGACAGAAAATATCACTATATTCGGAGTGAGTGGCCTCAAAGACATGATTTCAATCCTGGCACCACAACCAATGTGAATTCATAGTGTTTGTCTCTTCTTCCGTTTGCACATTAAATTACGAAAATATTTGTAAAAGCCTTTGACAAAGAAGGTGTGGCATTCTTGGCATCTCGAAACAAATCGTAACTCATGAGGCAAAGAAAAAGAAGGTTTTATTATTCCAACTGCAGGCCCCGAAACAAACCTCGCGCCGAAACTTCAGAAGGACAAAAGCAGCCTTGATATACTAAACTAGTGTGTCTAGATTTCGTTCTTTAGAGGAAAATAAAACCATGAATATCTTGTAATGTCACATGGTGAATTGTTGTGATATAGGGTTGGGTAATATGTCTTTAAACTACACTTTATGGACTCCACTTCTTTCCCTCCAACCTTGGCGCAATTAGTGATAAAGAACGCGGCGTTGGTTTCACCAGGACATCTCTATGTTTGAAAAGAGTTTCAGTGCGTGATGGAATGAAAGTATGCTTGCTGAATATTCTCTTATCAGGGACACGCCAACAGATGCCTACAAGAGAAACGACCAAAAAAATCATTTTAGTGTGTGTTTGCTATAATAATCAAGACACTGTTACAATTCAATGTAACCAATATGTATAAATATGAAGAGGTCTACAAAAAAAAAAAAAAAACGGTACGTGATGGTTCTATTATTTTAATAAATGTAACAAATTTCTATTTGTTAATATACCAGAAACACATATTTTCATGTAAAGGAAAATAAAAAATTTAAAATTTGTTGTGCAGTATTATTATTCTTATTATTATTATTATTATTATTATTATTATTATTATTATTATTATTATTATTATTATTATTATTATTAAGTTATTATTATTATTATTATTATTATTGTTATTTATTATTATTATTACATATTATTATTATTATTGTGAGAATTTACTTTAAAACAGGTAACTAGAGAACTACAAATGCTACACTAAAACAAAATGACATTTTTGTAATAAGTGAAGAATTTTAGTTCAGAAAATGTAATAAAAAAATAGAAAAGTCTTAAAATAAGATTTTCATATTTATAGTAATTTAAATACAGTTACGATAACTGCTCCAAAAAGTATTATTTCCGTGCCAATGAGCAACACAGCTGGCAGAAATTCTTTTTTTAACAAAAGGAAAATCCCGGGTAAACCACAAAGATGGAGAGTCGGGGTCTCGGCCTACCGGTGGACGAAGGGGATGGACTCTGTCCCCCCTCTGTTCCTCAGTCGGCTCGAACCCCTTAAAAAAATCATTTTCTACTATATTCTATGCGCAAACGAGAGCATGATGAAAAGCAGTTTATGGCAACTGTGGCGCTCTTAGGCGCGGAAATATTACTTTTTGTAGCAGCTATCATACATCGTATTAAATAAGATTTTCATATTTATAATAATTTAAAGAGTTTTCTATTTTTTATTACATTTTCTGAAATAAAATTTAACTGATTACAAAATTATTTAATTTAGTGTAGCATTTTAGTAGTTATCTAGTTACACGCTGTCCTAAAATAAAAGTATTATTATTATTATTATTATTATTATTATTATTATTATTATTATTATTATTATTATTATTATTATTATTATTATTATTATTATTATTATTATTATTATTATTATTATTAATGAAATTCTATTGTTTCTCCCTCCAATTCCCGAATTTTTTTTCATGCATTTTCAGACGTTAAACAAAGCATTCAGTTGATGATTTATTTATTTATTTGATTTTATTTATTTACAAAGATTTATCAATCATATTTTTATTTTTATTTATTTTGATTTTATTTATTTTATTTGATTTTCTCTGGATGACCCCGGATGGATCCTGACTGACCCTGACCGGATCTCGATCCTTTTGACGGATCCATCGAGCGGATTTTTTATTCTTGATTTTATTTTATTTTACTTTTATTTTGATTTTATGATTTATTTTTGATTGATTTTTACCTGACGGACCTGATTTCGACCTGATTTTTGATTTTATTTTATTTTATTATTACCCACCACCATTACCATTATTATTTATTATTTTCCCACACCATTAACCACCATTTAATGATCCGTTGAGAAATTCATACTCACATTCAAACACTTAAGTTATTACTCTTTTATTTATTTTGATTATTGTATTTACATATTGTACATAATTTAATCTTATCTTAATCCACATTACCACCACGAAATACATTTTTCTTTTTTTTTTATTTGATTGAGGAACCAGAAAAAGATATCCTTTAATTATACCTCTCAATAATTTAAATATAAATGTGAAGTAACAAATTAAAGTTTTATAACTAATGTTAAATCTAAGATAAATAAATATATCAAAAGAGATTAATATTATTATTATTATTATTCTTATTCTTACTAATATTGTCATTATTATCATTAATACACATTACTATTAATATTCTTACCAATATTCTTATATTTAAGATAATTAATATTAATATTATTAATATTATTAACATCATTACTATTATTAATACTATTATTTTTAATATTATTTACATTATTATTATTATTTTTATTATTACATTATTACAAATTATTATTATTATTATTATTACATTATTATTATTATTTTTTATTATTATTATTATTATTATTATTACATTATTATTATTTACACAATACACACATATTAATAATATTATTAATAAAATTTTCAGTGCTATTTTTTCTTCAAATTTTGACTCACCTGATCAACGCATAATTTTGTACAAGCTTCAATATAATTCTTATATATATATATATATATATATATATATATATATATATATATATATATATAGTATAGTATATATATATATATATATATATATATATATATATATATATATATATATATATATATATATATATATATATATATATATAAATATACAAATATAAAAAAATATGACCAAAAATAGTTTTCTGAGTCAAACAAAACCAACTAGTAAGCAATAAATTCCTGGAAAAATCGGGACTTTTCACACTAGCGATTTTTTAGTGTATAAAGTGCTAGCTTGCAATAAATAAAAGACATTAATATATTATATAGTGGTTTGTATATATATACACACACACACACACACACATATATATATATATATATATATATATATATATATATATATATATATATATATATATATATATATATATATATATATATATATATATATTTATAAAAAAGGACAAAAAACAATTAGAATATTTAAATTATCCACTGTCAATTTGATACCATTGTCATATACCGTTCTGATAGCAAAGTGCTAATGAATGCATCGCGTATTTCAAAATATACGCTTTAGCTCTTCAACTCACCGAGCTAAACAAAAATACTACACTACTATTTTACACAAAACGATAACAGCTATCCCCGACTGTTATCAAGCACATAAACTGCTTAATAAAATACTTTCGTGCAGACGGCACACAAAATCAATAAATGACAACAACAACAAAATGAGGTAGAGAAATATTATTAATAAACGCTATCACGTCGACTAACCATAATATTTACTTACTCTTTCCAACAAAATGATCAATCCGTGGCCAGGCCCCCTTGAATAGCTACTGTCACGATAACTCTGGAATTTCGTCTTCAAATAATAGCGGTAATTTCAATACCACGTTGGAGAAGTCAATGACCTGTCAACCTTTAATAATTATTTTAAATAAAAAGTGACTTACCAATCAAATACTGTGGAGTTGAATAAAAGCGCTAAAACAGACGTCGGGTTCTTTTTGTTACCTGGAGTCGACAAGTGACAGGGATGTTTATTAATAATATTTACTACCTGTAGAGCTCTCTCAAACCTTGAGCAATATTTCATTAAAATGACCTCAAATATTTAATCAGAATTAAATAAATAAATGCATAAATAAAAATATCGGTATCAATTGACAGACGTGGAAAACTAAATATTTTTTTATAGTAAATGAAATAAATATCTGCACTCATGGAATAATAATTATCCCACATAAACATTCCACCAACACATACACACAAGGATAAGAATGTTTGGAAAGACCTACGCAGGACCTTCAGAGAAAGAGATATGAGAGTGGAATTGAAAAGAAAGAGGAGGAGGAGAGGAGGAGAAAGGAGTGATCGATATGTGTGTCACAAAATCAGCTGTTCTTGCAATTCCGTTTTCTATTCTGATTTTTCGTTGAAGACGAAAGATCAAATTAGAAAACATAAATATGTTTTAACTCAATTATATAAATAAACAAATATAGCATTAAATAAATATTTGACTCTTTAAATTTAATAATAAATAATGTTATCAAAATAATTTCAAAATAAATATTTTATATTTATAAACAGTACCTGAGAAAATCCAATGTCCAGACACATGTATACGCGAAAGCGTCTGCTGCGTAAACGTTCACCAAAATTTTACGTACACAATAAATTTTATCACAATTAAAAATAATAATATTATTTACTAAAAAATAAATAATATTAGATAAGCAACACTGATAACATTTAAATAATAATAAACAAAAATATTATTTCAAAACGCCGAAAACATATTAATTTCACAGACAACACTTTAAATAATAGCTTGCTTGCACGTATGGAATATTACACTAATCACAACATTTGCATAAGTAACACAGATAAATTCAGAATTACCAACCAGAGCAACACATCTTGACCTCAGAGCAAAGTGGGGAAAAAAGGTGTTTGGGACGCTCTGCAAGAGGTTTTAAATGAAAGAAAGTATACGCGATTACTCTAGCATCCAATAGGAAAACACTACATTCAGTAGAACAAAACATATATACAAATTTCTCCTGAAAACAATGATAAAATAGATAGATATCAACAGTACAGAGGGTGCGGTTTGTGAGCCTGCTAAATAGAAGAGAATTATACTAAATATATACAGTCCCAACGAAAATAGAAGGAAAAGAAGAATACTTGTTGAGTAACTGCGCTTCCTCTCTTCGCAAAATAAAATTAAATATATATATATATATATATATATATATATATATATATATATATATATATATATATATATATATATATATATATATATATATATATATATATATATATATATATATATATATATATATATATATATATATATATATATTCTCACCCTTTCTCACCAATCTCCTGTAGATGCATGCATCTGTCAGTTGTTTTGAACGAAACCTCTCCAACGTCTTCTGTCCATCCACATCTCAGAAACCTTCACATCCTGGACGGTCCTTCCTCTCTTCACCATCGCCGCGCTCACGTTGTCGCTCCATCTAAATTTTAGGTCTTCCACTTCTTCTTCCCCTCCTGTATCCATTTCTCTTTAGATATCTTCTTGAGCACTGCTGTTCCTCCATCCCTTTAACATGTCACCAAAGCCGTCCTCTCCAGCCCCACCTACCACTCTAAATCTCAGTTCTAACCTCCTCATTTCTCCTCCTGTTTCTTCTTGTCACCTCTTCTGATCAGTCGCAACACGCACATCTCGCACGCCTCCAACTTGCTCTCGCATTAAGAGCCCATGCTTCATGCCCATACATCAGTATTGGTCTCATTTTACCTTATGTACATCACCATCTTGACTCGTCTCGAAATTGCTCTTTCCTTCAACAATGGGAACAGCATTGCTACTGGTCCAATTAAATTTCCCAATTCTCTTATTTAATTCCAACATTGTGTCGTTTTCCTCACTATAGTGCACCCCAAAATATTAAACTGGTCCGTTTGTCGCAGTTTTTCTTCACTCAAACTTACCTCCAGGACATATCCACCACCTCCGATCAACATCACCTCTGTCTTCCCTTGATTTATCCTCATACCCCTCTCCTCCAACTCTTTCTCCCTAATCCCTCCAGCTTTATTTTCTCTTGATTTTGTGCAAACAACACCAAGTCATTCGCGCATCCAAACATCTCATTCTCCACCCCCTGTTCCCCACCGATCCTCCCACAACTGTCTATGTATATAATGAACAGAATTGGAGACAGCACGCTCCCTTGCTTCACCCCTGTTGTGACATCAAACTATTTTCCCTCACCGGACGTAGTCTTTACTCTTCACGTACTGTCTACATAAGTGCTTAGTATTGCCTTTAACAATTTCTCTGGCATTCCATACTCTATTCTTCTCAATTCCCTCCACAATAACTCCCTTGGTACCCTATCAAAAGCCTTTTCGAAATTACGAGCCGTATATGTTTTTCTATTAAATCTCTAATTCTTTTCTTACCTTTAACATCTTTAAAGGAACACTGACGGTCGACTTTGGTCTGAAAACCCTTTATCTTCCATCACTTTCTGCCTCTCCAATATCCTTTCGCGTTCCTTTCACGTAACCGAGTTTTATTCCTCTTTATTTTGTTGTTCTAATTTATCTACATCACCTTTATCATTCTCCTTAACACCTTGTTCACTGATTTAACATCTGTCTTGTCCTTAACTTCCTTTATTTCAGCATCTTCCAACTATCGATCTTTCCTTCCGTCTTCCACTTTTAATAACCTTACCTGCGAGAGAAAATTTTGTTTCTCATAGCCTATTTAATAATCTGTTTTTAGTTCCTTCCAGACTTCATAATCTTTCACCTTCTCCACCTTCTTGCGCCGACTTCCTTTGTTTATTTGTTATCTGTTTATCCTGCAATACAGGCCGCATTTTACAGACTGCTTTACGCCGTCACATCTTTCCAACTTGCGCCGATTTCCATCCACTTTATCAGATCTTATCGTTGGCCTCTATTCTTCTTTCTCCATCCACCTTTGTGCCGGATCTTTATTTTGCACATCTTATCTTCTTTACAGCAGTTTAACATCGTTCACCCACTATGAAATTCTCCCACCTTTGTCCCTTCTTGCGTTCTTTGCCACCGTTTCCTTAAAACCCAGCACCTCAACACTTTGTCCTCCTCTCTTCTGCTGTCATATTGTTTCATTTCCCCTGATAGCCCTCTCGATCCAGCCCTTTGACCTTTATTTAACTTCATCTTCTTGATGGTTTCATCACCATCTTTTCTCCCAACACCATACGATGGTTCATCGCCTGATTACCGGATGGAACACTCTATACATCTCTAAACATCTTTTACTTTCTCTCTCTTTATTAGTCAGCATCAGGGTTCCATCATGGATTTCTAGTCAACACTTCTGCTCCATCTATACCCATGTCCACTTATGACTCTCTATGTTTATACCAGGTGTTCATAACTGCTCAACCACTTTGCAAGCAGAAATCCATCACTCTCCAGCTCTCTATTTCTTTCGCCAACGCTCCTCGTGGCGACACCCTCCACACCTCTTTCTCTGTGTTCTTAACATGTCCATTCAAATTTCTCATTATCACTATTCCTTTCCGCATATGACTCTACTTTTAATTTCCTGCCTGATAAACTCTTCCTTCTTAGTTTGTTCTTCCTCTGTTGTGGTGCATATATCTGTTATATTCTATAGCCATAAAGGAAACCCATTTTTTATTGAAAACATTATTCTTTTCTCATCCCCTTTACTCTTCTTTTCCCTCTCTCTGTTTCATTTCTTCCCTCCATATACTGGGCCCTTGTTCAGACTCACACTGTATCATCAATTGAATAAATATATATATATATATATATATATATATATATATAAGGAAATATGTCTATGTGTTCACGTATCTATATTTAAATTCCTGAAATGAAAGTTATATATATATATATATATATATATATATATATATATATATATATATATATATATATATATATATATATATACATATATATATATATATATATATATATATATATTATATATATATATATATATATATATATATATATATATATATATATATATATATATATATATAGCATAGCAATCATATATATATACATACATATTACATACATACATACATACATATATTATTATTAGCTATTATTATTGTTATTATTATTATTACATACATATACATACATACATATACATATTACATATACAAATACCATACCCACAAACGCACACAACAAAAACAACAACAACAATAATAATAATAACAATAATAATAATAACAACAATAATAACAATAACAACAATCAACAATAACAATAACAATAATCAAAATAATAACAACACCAATAACAATAACAATAACAACAAAAAATAATAACAATAATAATAACAATAATAACAACAACAACAACAACACTAACAACAATAATAATAATAATAATAACAATAATAATAACAATAATAATAATAATAATAATAATAATAATAATAATAATAATAATGTAATAATAAAAAATAATAATAATAATAATAATAATAATAATAATAATAATAATAATATTAATAATAATAACACAATAATAATAATAATAATAATACAATAATAATAATAATAATAAAAAAATTAACAAGAGAATCAAAGAATGTAAATGGAATGGAAGGAAGGAACTGAAAATGCATCCTCAAAGCCTGAAAGAAATAATAGAGATATATATAGAGATATATATATACGGTACGTCCCTGTACCAATTTACGCATCCGCTACAGCGAATTGACTTTTTATATAATCTGGTCGTTGTCAGGAATTCAACTTCTCGTTAAGTCCATTAGATTTATAAAGCGGCGCAACGAAAACGCGGGAAAGTTACTTCATCGATAAATGCGGAAACTGGTTAAACGACCAACTGAAACTGAACGAAGGCCACCTGAT
>JABUQX010067304.1:5000-25000 GCA_015478945.1 Trachelipus rathkii
TTCTGATGAATAAAAAAAAAAAAAAAAGAAAAAAAAAAAAACTCCTTAAAATTTTCCCCTTGAATCCAAATATATAATTTTGTTTTTACTGGTAGGTGTTGCCCGTTCTCAAGTACATGGTCAGCTTTAGGGACAGTCTGACCATAATATTATATATATAATATAATTATATATTATATTATATATAGATAATATATAATATATATAAATATATATATATATATATATATATATATATATATATATTATATATATATATATATATAATTTCAGAGGTGGGCAACTTCGCTTCTTTAGTCCGCTAGTCGGCTAGTCCGCTAGTCCGCTCCGAGCGGCCTACTACAGGAATAGGTGCGGACTAGCGGAGGTGCGGGGTCGTCAGGAAATTAGCGGACTTCACGTGCCGGATTTCAAAAAAAGTTTTCCGCTCTTTTGGTCCGCACCCTTTTTAAAAAATGAAAGTATAGTTTACTTATAAGAATTCTTATGGTTAGAATAATGAAATATTAATTTTTATTTTTTAAGTTATAACTTAATTTATACTTTTAGTCTAAGCTTATTTGTTTTTTAATAATTAAAACTTCCAAAATTAATCTCAACTTCCTTAATGGTACCATATATATAAATAAGAATTTAAATTGATTTTTTTAAGGAACTGAAATGAACTATATTAAATAGTTGCGGTTAATAATATTATTATTATGGTCTATAATAACTAGGCAATATATAAAACAATTCTGTGTAAAAACCCAAATAATTATATATATATATATATATTATATATTATTATATAATATATTATATATATATATAAGTATATATATATATTATTATATAAATAATATATTAATAATATTATATGGTTAAAATATAATAATATATTATATATATATTTATATATATATATAATATATTATAATATTATATAATAAATTATATATATATTATATATATAATATATATAATATATATATTATATATATATATATATATATATATATATAAATTATATATATATTATATATAATATAATTATTATATATATATATATTATATATATATATTATTAATATATATATATATATAATATATATATATATATATAAAAGAATATATAAGGTTAATATATAATTATAATATAATTAATTTAATATATATATATAAATATATATATACTATATTATATATATATATATATATATATAAAAATATATATATATATATATAAATATATATATATATAAATATATATATTTATTATATATATATATATATATATATATATATATATATATATATCTATATATATATAAATATATATATATATATATATAGGTTATATATATATATATATATATTATATATATGAAGGATATTAGATAATAAAAATAAGGTTATGATAACTAATATATAGTTATGAGTAATAGAATGCGTATTAAATTAGTATGGAGTCTAATAAGTTAAAGTAATAATATTTGATAGTACGTGAGTATATATATGATTGAATATGAGATGACGTGGATTAATATGTTAAATATTATAGTATATTGGATATATTAGAGGATTATGGGGAAATAGAGACATAGTGATAGTAAGTATAGGTATATCGTAGAGTTATATATATAGAAATATATATATAATAAATATATATATATATATAATAATATATATATTATATATATATTTATATATATATAATATAATAAAAGATAATATAAATGCCATATTTATATAATATATATATAATATATTATAATACTATATATATATATATATATATATACATATATATATATATATATAATATATATATAATATTATATATATATATTATATTTATATATATGGGTGTTTGCAATTGTGATTAATATATATATTATATATATTATATAATATATATATTATATATTATATATATATATATATATATAATATATATATATAGCCTATATATTATATATATATATATATATAATAATATAACTATATAGTAATTATTCGACCAGTACCGGAGCCTGATACCGTTTTATAACATCGACTCTGCAGCCGTCGAGGCTTTCATGGATTTCTACTAAAGTCTTGGACGAAATAAACTTCCATATGGATGGAACAGAGTGGTCAAAAAATTTCTAAGAAGGGAGGCAGAATGATTAGGTGAGACCTTAATTAGCCAATGGACTGCTGGAATAGCGAACTTAACACCAGGGCACTCCTTCTCACCAAGGACTTCTTTCCTTTCAACATAGGCAGAATTTGTTGAACTTTATAAAATAAAATACACCTCCCCCTAGTTCTGCTACTGCTGTAGAGTGAATATTTAGTACTGGTGGGATATTTTTGAGGTAAGAGGTCAGCCCTACAACTTGCTTTTTATTTTGAGCCAGCTATTCTTTGTTGTGAAGGTAATATGGATCTTCTTTGTTCTTGACGAAGACATTGAAGGTGGGAGAGGAAAATTCTTGAGGATTTTTGTAAAATATTCATTCAATTTTTCATATAATATTATAAATTAAATTTTTGTAGTTTTTTTACTATTTAATATTAAAACCTTTGTGAAGAAGTCCACTTATTAGCGTTAAGACGTGCGGAAACTGCGAGGTGCGGACTCTGCCATACGGGAGGGTTTGATGGTACCTGAATGGTGAGGAGGAGGCGGCTAAGCGGACTACCGTTTCTCCGAGGTGGGCGGAGGTGCCCGCTAGCCCGGGGGAACACTAAATGTGCCAGGCGTCTTCGCCACCTCTTGACTTATATATTAAGATATATTATATTAATATGATTATGATTATATATATATGTATATATAAGTATGATTACCTATACCAGTCTGCGTCGCCGATTCTCATATCAACTCCACACTCGGTTGTGTATCGTTCCGCGGCTAAGTCTACACTGTACGTACATTAAGTCCAATATCCCATGATATAACGCTGGCACACGTCACTGTCCTCAGGACATCTTCCTCGCTGCCTTCGGCGCTAATTAGCATATATTTGACAGCGTCGTCTAAGCGTAATATACTACGACTCTCAGCGAATTATACCCATGTTTTTGTAATAGTATTTCGTTGTCGAGTATACTATATATATATATAATAATTATGTGAGAGGCAATATGCCAAAAAATATAACTAGTTAATTTTAATAGTATATATTATATTATATATATAATATATAAATAGTATAATATAATAATTAAATATATATATAATATTATATAATAATATATAATTATATTATATATATATATATATATTAATAAAATACTTAATAAATATATATCATAATAATAATAAAAAATTTGAAATGGTATTATCATTATCTTGCTTTCATTTTTTGAATTAATTATTAAAAAATAATTCTGATCCAGTTAAATATATATTGATAATAATATATATATAATACCCTCCCATTATATTCAGAATATTACGAATTAAATCGGAGTATTTGGGTGAGTAAATACCCAAGTGTATAATATATATATTATCATTAGGATTTATTTATTATTCTTTAATTAAATATAGTATGATATTATATTATACTATATTATATAATATATATATATAGTATTATTATAATATTTAGATATATATAATTAATATTAATTAAGGAAGGCATTTTAAGATCTTAAGACAAAGGAGAAGTATCAAAATGTAGTCTATATATATACATATTTTGATAATGTATAAAATTTATATATATATATATAGTATAATATATAAATTTAATTGTAATATATATAATATACATACATACATATCAATAATAATTTATTTAATTAAATAATAGTCATATCTTAAATAATTCTATGCTGTAAATATATGATAATAGAATAACCTAGGTGAGATATTATAGGTAATATATTATATAATAACTAAATAAGGTCATATAAGCTACCACCTATATTTTTTATAATAATAATATTATAAATAGTATATATTAAATAAAATTAATAAATAAGTAGTAATATAATATAAAGTATAAATATAATATAATATTGCTATATAATATATACTATATATAGATATATGAAATAAAATTTATTTTCAAATGGCCTGGTATATACGGAATTCGCTACTGTTCGTATCTCTTACTCCCCCCCCATTATGCCTTCTATAAAGATTGAAGACATGTAGAAGAACATCTTATAAAGTTAATATTAATAATAAATGAATATAATAATAATAATAATAATACTCTAAAAATATAATAATAATAATAATAATAATATCACAAAAGTTTTACTTGATAAATTCCAACACAACTTTGATATTTTAAATAAATAAATAATACATTCACATTTATATTAATAATAATAAAATGATAATAAAATAATAATTAATTATAATAATCATCTATCTCATCTCAAAAACTATTAACATCAATTTTAAAAACATTAATAATTAATAAAATAATAATACACTCACACTAAAAAATAAATAAATAAAACTTGAGGAGAACATACCCCCCTGTCAACTTAATCAATTCCTCTATGTTTAGAGTGATTCTTATATTCACTTACATTAATACATAATAGTAAGTAAATAAATACTACTAAAGTAACTTCTTACACTTACTGAACGCATTACTTCTATCACTTCACTACTCATTATCTATCATTCTCATTACTTTTATATACTACTTCTATATCTTATACTTCTCTCTTCACTATTACTTTCTTATCTCTTACTCTCATATTATCTACTTATACTTCCTCTATCTCTTCTCTCTCTATCACTCTATATATATATAATATACAATATTATACTTGTATATGCTCGCTTATACTATTCCATAATATTAATTACATAACTCAAAATTAAAGACTTCTTACTCAGGTTGGAAGGGGCTAGAAACCACTTTTATCATACTTTTTTTTATCTCCATATATATATATATAATACCTCCTTTTATCTTCTTGGACGTTTATTATAATATATATAAAAGCTTCGGGATTAGTGGGGTAAATAAATACTATTTATACGTTCTTCCTTTATAAACAACTATATATATATATATATATATATATATATTATATATATATATAGTATATATAGGTAACAATGATATCCTTTATATCTCCTCTGTTATATATATTTTATTTTTATTACCTCACTATCTCACCATCCATCCTGTTAAGTATAATCACCTATCACAGTAGTAGAATACTTATATATATATATATATTATACGTCAAAATTTATTTAATTATGTTACTATATATTCTTCTTAAAAGTAGTAGCTTAAAATAAAGTAAATTTATTTTTAACCCTATTTATTCACCTTTTTATATATATATAAAAATAGTTGTTATTTCCGAGTGAACTGATATTTTTAACAAAACGCTTTACGCTCGTCCCCTTATTCTCATTAAACAATCAATAATATAACCGCCAGATAGAAAATGGTCAAATCCCCTATATTTTTTTGTAAGGTCCCAGGAAATAACTTATTTACACATCTTCCTTATATAAATTGTGTCTTAATTTACTGTACTTAAAACTGAAATTTAATTACAACTTGCATTAAATATGTTTCCTCATTCGACCGGTCGATTCTTTCGCATGTTATATATATATTGAAACAGGGGCCTGTATATCCTTATTATACTAATGCTGTAAACAAACCTCATTGAGTGATTTTTTCATATTACTCCCTCTTCCCGCATCTCGGCAAGTACAACCCAATCATAGCGACATCCAGTGTGAATACCATTATTTTGTATATTAGAGAGTTAATAGATAGGTCTTAGAATTTTTTGGTGAACTTTTCCTAGCATCCACGTAGGGAATGGTTTCGAAACCAATACAATGATACTTTTTAAAATACATAGCTATATCTATATATATTAATAATTTTAATATATTAATATTTTAATTTATATATATATATATATTAATATTATATATATTATATATTAATATATATATAATTATATTATAATATTATATATATATTATAATATCCTTCAATTTATATATATATATATATATATTATATATATATATATATATTATATATTATAATATATATATATATTGATATATATTAATAATAATATATTAATATTCTTAATATACTATATATATATAATATATAATAATTATAATATTATAATATATATAATATATTATATTGATCTGTAAGGTAACTCTACTCATTATATATTATTATTATATAATAACTTTTGTTAATAATATAAATATTATTTTAATATTATAATATTATAATTTATATATATATTAGTGTATTTTACTAGTATTTTTATTCTTATTTATAATTAATAAGAATATATATTTTATTTAGTAACGTGTATATAAATATTACATATAAGTAAATAATTAGATGATAAGCATATATTTTATAAATGATCATCAGTGAAAGTGATATATAATAATAATATATTTAATATAAATATTATATATAAAACCTATATATATATATATAGTTGTAAATATATATTAACTATTTCTATAGCAAACCCGCAACTTGTTTGCGAAAAGGAATTTAGAATTAATAATATATATAAATGATATATATATATAATAATATTATAATAATACCCTAAATATATTATATATTCCCCTAGCGCACAATCTCGCATTACAACCTACACAAGTATTACAAGAGATAATAATATATAATTAAATATTCAATACTTATACAATAGAGATATTTTAACTCGTCTTATATTACACTCATAATAGAGATATATAATATTAATAATCTCACTCCTCACTCAGATACTATAGGGTAGAATTTTTAATATATTAATAATTCTTACAGTAAATAAATGATAGGGTATTATATCACTTTTATATACTTAGCTCACGTACTATTTGGTATATATTTTATATAAATTCAAGATATTTCATCTAATTTCAAGTTTCAGCTTATTTATGTAACAATTCGTAGATGTATCATGAGTAGTTACAATATATAAGGCAAAGTAGGTTAGTATAGATATATATATAAATAAATATCGCTGAAGGTTTCTTATTTGAGAGGAATATAATAATAATATAAGGTAGCTATTAGTTTGAGGAATAACTTTTTATACTCACTATTTATATACTAGTACTTTATATATACTATCAGATAATAAGATAGAGTAGTATTTTAAGATATTATATATATTTATATTGACTTTATCATAGTATAAATATATTTGTTTAGATAATTATTAATCTTCGTTCAATATCTATTAATATTTTATTCCATATTTAGTTCATTGATCCTTCCTCATCAATTTTTAATTATTATCTTTTTATAAAGTGGTTTGTTGATTATTAGTATGAATAATATAATATAATATAAATAATATATAATATACAATATTAAATATTTATAGTCAAATATAAATATATAATATTACTGTATATAAATTACCACTCTGCTCAATAGGAAAACAAATCATCAAAAAATGCAATATTTTTTTGTGTCACCATGTATGTGGTTAGACGCATTTCATTATACTTTGTATATATATTAATAAGTGATAGGTGTACTATTTAGTACTCATATATAATTATATTGATAATCATAGTCATTACTCCTACAATATTTAGCTATATACCCATCAATATTGCATAAGCTACTTTAGCTTATTACAATACAGTACTATATATTAATATAAAATATATTTTGTATAGTTTTAGAATATACTCACTCACCATCGGCAAAGCAATTGATACATTACCTATTGAAATCATAAGTCATTACTCCTCAATTATATAATAATACCTATTCTTAAATATAATATATATAAAATAATAAAATAATATATAGTATATAATATACTAAATATAACATAAATATATAAATATAGTGACATATAGATAAGAAAAATATAAACTTAATAGCTCACATATATATATATATGTCCTAGTAATATATATATATCACTCAATATATATATTATAAATCGCTATAAATCAGAATCAATATCAGGGAAGATAAAATTTAGGACTTCATATAATAAATGAGCATAATATAATACGGTAATAGTATAGCTATATTTATCTAGTAATTAACTGGTAAACTATTATTCTATCTAATATTTTATTTATATTCTAATTTATTATCTTAATATATAAATTTATAATTATAGTTAGTTGATTTTAATGGATAATTCTCACTTTTACACTATTTATTATCTCAATACATAACTATATATATATATTATATATAATACCATAGTTACTAGAGTGAGATTATTCTTTACCGTATACTTATTGATGGATATATATATAATATTAAGTACAAAACTTATATTCGTTTTCTTCCATAATATAAAAATTAGTAGAAATTATTTTTCATCATCAAATGAAAGTTCACTTGTATAAGTATTATACTATATATATATAAATTTTAATATCAATAAGAAAGCGACAATATAAAATAAACTATATATATAAACTCATATATACATTATTTTAGTGAGGATTTACCATACTTTTATACGTATAATGAGGTACATCTGGATATTACTATATCACTATTTTTTTTATACGGTATAGATATCTAATTTAAGTTTTCTATAGATGACCCGGCCTCCCCCTCATTATATTTATATAATTTTTATGAGCCATGTAGAATAATAATATAATAAATTTTAATATATATTAATTTTCATTATAATTTTATTATTTCCTCCTCGCTCCTTATCAAAAACAATTCCTGCCTGTTTCAAGAAAATATCTGCCACTTGAACCGTTTGTTTTCCCGGATATCTGTGGTAGTTTATCCTTTTTTGAGAATCCCAAGATTAATTGAATAAAAGCGAAGAAAAAGCAAACCGTGTAATTTCTTCCCTCGTGGTTCCTTATCTGGCCTGCCGTATCCGAGGCCGCCTAATGTGCCTACTTTTATAGCGGTTGCAAGTAACAATCAGGTCCTTTGCTCAATTTCATTCTATACTTAACTTCCCTTTTACCGGTGTATTTACTAATTGGTATATATTTTTCTATCTTTATTTAATATCAATATCAATTTATATATTATAAAATTTATATATTGGAAAATAATATATATTTAATGGGAAACTATACTTAAATTTTTCCTATATATATTTTATTTATAGGTAAATATTTATATCACTAACCTATATTGAGGGTGTAATACTTCTATATATGATTATCCCTATTGTATTTATTACCCCGTGTAATTTATTCTTAAAATATATAAATGATTTCTACTTATAGCTTTAGGTAAATACCGGTCATAATAGCATTATATAGCTTTTCTATTTTAATGGTATTTAATTTTTTAGGGGTAATGATATATATAATATGAAAAAAAACCAAGGAAAGATTAAAAAATATATAAATAAAATTTTACTTTTTAATAGACGGATAGTGACGTTCTTTTCAAGTTTCCTCCCCATGGACTAAAAGTCATGGATGGTTGGACCAAGAGGCGAATGAAGCCGCCGCATTAAAAAAATAAGGAATGAGTGCTTTCGACCCGTTCTAAAGTACTTGGTCTATCCCACACCCTTTTTTCCGGGGCTTCCTTTATCAATAGCTTACGAAGATGAGGGATCGGGAAGATGTAAGAAAAGAGTAAAGGAGGTCACGGGAGTAGGGGCCCGATCATAAAACGGACTCTTCTTCTCAACTGGCCCTCGAACAAGTATCCTGAACTTGACAAGGGCTAATGCACCAAACCTATTTGGACGCCGAAAACCGGAGTGAACGAAGCAGGTAAGGCGGCTTTTGGCCCCGGTGGCCCGGCCCCAAATGGATCCATAATTCATGGGGATACCCCATTACAAAAAGATGCGAGCAGGCAAAGTGAAGGCGACGTGCCTGCTCTGGATCATAATCCCGGCGGGGCGCTGAAAACGTGCGCCCTGTGTCTGTGCGGATCCTCTGATGACGAGGAAAAAAACGAATAAGCCACCTTTGGGACTTGGGCCGGAAATAATGGCTAACCGAAGTAGCCATGGAGATACAAATGAAGCGAAAAGCCGGGGGTGATGCGCCGGAGGTAAGCGCACAAGGAGAAGGTGAGAGTGGGATATGCAAATGTTCGGTAGACGTGTAGGAATAACAACTCACGTACGCTTTATGCACCATTATACTTTAAATAGAACCGTACTGCTCGTCGGGTTGTAGCGCACATAGACACGGTGGCAAAGGCCTCTTCTAATTGTTTCCCTGTACTAGTATTAGACTACAAAAAAGGGGAAGTTATATGTGGTGGGGCGGATGTTAAATTTTAACTAATTTTTATAGTATATATTATATATTAATTTTTATAAATTTAATAATTTAATATTACTGTTGATATAGTTTTTATATATGTTATTATTTAAATATATATCTATATTAATATAAATTATATTATATATAGTATAAATATACCCTAAATAATTTAGGCCCTATTATATATACTGGGTTTATATATTAATCAATGCATATATTTCCCCTATTTACTTTATAAATATATCGATTATATATTTATAACAATCCTTCAAATTCTACGTAACATTTTAATATGACTAACGTCATAAAACGTTAATACGTTCTATTGTGTTGCTTGGCGGCACCTGCAGTCGCATTTTACTGTTGTAAATGTATAAACAATGGGGGTATTCTTCGGACAGAGCTAAAATATGGGGGTTAGGGGTAATGTTAATGATATATTAATTACATATATATTAATTTGAGTTATATATAATTAAGGAATCTTCCGGGATAAAACAATTTATATAATTACTTACGTATTTATTAGTATAATATATTAATTTTTTTATTTTAATATATATCACAATATATATTTATATTAGTATTATATTTACTTTAAAATATTAACCTATATTTATATATTTGAAAATAGAAAATGATTATATATTTATTTTAGTGATTAAATGGTATCCCTAACTTTTAAATAATGGTCCTTATTATCGATGAGAGATAATATAATATACATTTTATTATATTTCTAATTATTTGTATATTACAATGGATATTGTGGGTATTATAAAATAAGTTAATATATATTTATAAATTATATTTAAATAGGTATATTATTAATAGTATTTATTAATTTTTATTTTTGATATAGTATTTATTCAATAACTATACTATTTTGATATACTCAATATATATTTATATAATGGAAAATATTATTAAATATATCTCGGGATATTAACCCAATTACATAACTCACTGTATAACTGGTTTCTTGGGATGACGGTGGAACCCATGATAACTTTATGAAGCGTTTATCGCCTACGTGTGTAAGCGCGCACGAATACATATTGGGGCACCACTCCGTGCAACACATAGCAACAGTTGCCAACATGTTGCAAATAATCTTGCATTTTCTTATAGGCTTATTGGTACCAACATCCCACTACAAATATTTTAGAAATATATATATTATATATATAATATTTGTGAGAGCGAATAACAGGTATTTACTTATAATTAGCATATTCATTATTTTAAAATAATCTTATATTAGTTTTAAATTTTTACAGATATATTTATTATAATAAAATTATAGGTATATTATATATATAACGTAATTATATAGTAATTATAGGGCGAAGAACAGGAAACTTTATTTATTTAACTATCCTTTGTTTTTTATTTTTTTTGTTTGTCCTTTTTTTTGCATAGAAAACTCAACTTGGCCCTTGTTTAGCATCAGAACTCCGCCTAAGAAGGACACGAGGCTCTTCTGGGAGAGGCGGTAACAATGGTCGAGATGCGATTATTGAGAGGAACCCAAAAATGTAAGGAAGCATGCTAGTTTCCATTGAAAGGTAAAAGGATGCAAAACCTCTACCTGAGTATACAAGGACATACTCAAGGACTCTCTGTCTATGTGGCGAAAACCCAAAAAATAAATTTCTTGGCTAAGAAGGAGTTTTCACTAGGCAGAATGTGCACCAGGTTTCCATCAATGATCGGTGAGGCCATTACCAGGATAAAGAAGGATGGCCATGCCCACTGACAGGGATAAATTAAGTATATATTCACTACCAGATGATGGTGGTGTGAATTTGTTAGAAATGAGATGTAGATATTAATTTAAATATATTATTTATATATATTATATATATATATTAATTATATTATAATATATATAATATATAATTAATATATTTATTAATATATATATATATATATATATATATAAATATATTAATATATAAATATATATAATTATATATTAATATAATTTATATTATTTAAATAAATATATATTAAAATATATATATATATGTTGACAATTTTAAGGTTTAAAACTACAGCTCATATCTCAAAACACTACTAATAAGATACAGGGGAAAAGGATTACAAATTGTTGGAATTCCTATTTAGCGTATACTCATTAGTGCGGAAAATGTGATTATAAAAAATAAAAAAAAAAAAAAATAATTATATTTCTACAAAATTACTATCAATAGCACTACAGCAAAAGGTGAAATTACATTTTAAATAGGAAATTCACTGGTACAGAATGATGTAACATAGGAAAATTTTTGAAAAACATTGCAATTTAATAAAATTAAAAAAAAAATCCCCAAAATAATATTTGTTCATAATATATATTAGTAAATATGATGAGAGATCAATTTTATTGGTTAACTTCGTTAAATAAATAGTATCTCTTCTACTCGTAATATTTTGACTTTTTTTTTTAAACTAAAAGTTAATACCCAAGAGGTAGGTGATTACCGCACTCGACTGGCATGGAGTGTGGTACATCTTCGCGACTTTCCGGGAGAACTATACGGGTTAGGAATTTCTAATATTTTCTCTCTTCCCCACTCACGGGAGGGTCTCCTGAGAAATTCTCCACAGCTCTTTTATTAGGAATATTTTGGTAAAATCCTGCTAGGTGTCGCGGGGGTTCTTCCGTCCCTCCCCTACGGGGAATGGAAAACGTACATTTTGACAATTACCCAAAATAAATTAACAACTAAGATCGGCTCAATGAGCACCCCCATACATTTTGGCCGGTATATGTAAAATTACCTTTAAAATAATAATATATAATTTAATAATTTAATAATTATATAATAATTATATAAATAAATATAATAAAAATATATATATATATATAAAAATAGGTCTATTATATAATATAAATAGCATATTTTACTAGTAAATTACAATATAAATTTATTTTAATTATATTATATATTAATTATATTTATTTATTATCCGGATTGACCTCTTAGATTTTAACCATAATTGTATATATACCGTATTTATATTATACTATTATATTTACAATTATATATATAATAAATATCAACTATAAATAAATAATATACTCATAAGCTCTATATATATATCGTATATATTTATATATATATATTTATACTTGATATACTCACGACGAATATAATACTATGGGTGAGCTTCACTATACGGCTTACCCGGCTCCGGGCCTTCCCTCGGTATATCACTCCCCTCAGTGATACTTACCCTATATATATATATAGCCTCCCACGATCCTAAAATATAATAATTTAATATACTATGTCCCCTTCTCAGATAATAAAAAAAATATTTCCTTATATGCTCTTTATATATATCGGTTATCTCAAGTTTATAATTATTTATATTTTTACATTTTCCTAACTAAAATTTTAAACAAGGATTCCAAAAGAATGTATTTCCTTTTCTGATCACGGTCTTTTAATCTATTGTAGTTTTTGAGATTATGATTTTTTTTTTTATTATTATTTATTTTTAACTATTTTTACTATATATTTTTCCGCATTCAAAATTGTACCGGAATTCAATCCAATGATATTCCTTTTCCACCTGATAATTCTAATGTAAGTTCTTTTGAGATCTCGCAGTTGTAGGTTTTAAACCAAATATTTGGCGTAGTTTTAAACCAAATTCAATAACACCCTTTACCCTTATTGGGCAATTATAATATATATATATATACAATAACTCAATATATATATTAATATTATATATAATAATTTAATTTATTAAATTATATTGTAAATGGTAAGAATTTGGTAAAGCAATTTAAAGATATCTATAAATATTATTGTTGAATCTATTTCATTATAAATTTATTAATATTAATATATTGCTATTTATTAGATATATATTTTAACGAAGAAGAGAGAGAAGAAGAGAGAAAGAGCGATGTGTTTGAGAACAGATTAAGAGAGAGAGTTATTGAAGAATGGGAGAGGTAAGTAAGGAGAAAGTCATTAGAGTACACTTTGAGTAACAAAGTAGAGATTTTATTTGACGAGAGAGAGAAGAGAGAGAGAAGAAGAGTTATGTAGAGAATTGTAAGATTTTAACCAACGGTAAGGAAAACAAGCTGGGTAAAACACTGATGTATGAGCGTTTTGACAGTAAACTTGCCCTCTTGACACTTAAAGTCTCTATACTCAATTTTTCGCATAAGGCTGTTGTTGCTTATAGTTCCTTCAAAGAGACTTGCTGCTGTTATTCGAAATGAACCCAGTTAATTTAGGTAGTCATAAAAATATAGTTCAAATTTATGTATCAAGCTTTTCTCACAAACCTTTCTTCTAAATATCATTTGTTTTGTATATGTGTCTAATAACTCTACCTAAAAAATCTTAAAATTTTTTGAATCAACTTAAAACTGGTGATAAATAGAATCCACATTGCTCTACTTCTTCACCTTTCTCTTGTTTCAAATTTAAATGTCATCACTGGCCAATGGCTCTTCTTATAAAATCTCAAAAATATAGCATGGTGAACCCTCCATAATAACAAAATTCTATCCAGAATAGAATCGTCCATGGAGATGAACCCAAAAATATTATAAGACCTTCGTGCATGCTTGTAAATCCTTCTACCTTATTCTGTTAAACTCTTCCTCCTGTAGGGTTCCTCCGATCATCTACTTATCTCTGTACCTGTAAAATATCTTCTTTCCATTCTTCAGTGAAAGATCTGTCCGCCTACTTGAAAGGATAATACTTATTTTAGCACTGCTGTAAGCTTCTGGAACATTACTCTCTCTCGGACTTATGACAAGTCGTACTTCTCTGATTTCACCAATTGAATTATCTTTAGTAATATTTAACCTAAAAAATATACTCCGTGTTAGGGCTCCAATATCGAAGAATGCGGCTGCGCATTTATCACGTGACTTTACTCTAGATAGGCCTGGCGTACATCTTCTCAGATGATAATTTCCCTCCAACTAAAACCTAGACAAACCCTTGTTTTAATATCTAGGCTCTAAGTCTGTGCTATTCGCAACACAGTTTCAATTCAGAACCCAATCGAACAAATATTTAATAGAGGACCTCGTGCAACAATCTAAATTCTCCCTAACCTCTAAATTATCCTTTTTATCTCGTAGAAATTGCAATAAGCATTCACTGCGGTTCGATTTTCCTACACATCTTTCTGGCACTTTCGCCAAAAACCACCAAAATTCAATTAAACTAGCTTTAATGTCTTACTCACCAATCTGGTCCCTTCATCTAGTCGTGTCTTTCCAAAGGCTCAAAAAACAAAAAAAATCTGCCGTAATCATTTAATATCAAGTATCATTAGATTAGTTGTAATTACTCAATTAGGTGCATAGACATATGAGGAATTAAAAATGGATTTCGAAAAAATTCGAGTTAAACTTAAAAATTTGCTTTGATATTTAAAAATAATACAAGTTATCAGAGCTACAACAGAAAGGCAAAATTAACAAACAAAATATTCGGATTGTATTGAAAAAGATAAGCTAAGTCGTTATTAAAACAATATATGTGAGGAACTATTTTTGAAAATTATTGTTTTTTGATACTTTATATTGAATAAAATTACAAAATATTAAAGAGATTAGAGCCATAATACCGGCTAGTTTTATAATGACAATCACAATCCCTAGAAATACTAACACTGTAATCTTATTTAAAGGTTTTAGTAATACCATTAAACTGTTCCTCCCATTCATATCCAAACTAATATCAAAAACGAAATGAAATCCCACGAACTATAAACTGAAACAAATAATTTTTTTATATTAGCAACACAGTCCGCAAAGAATATTTCCTTTTCTGATATGCAATGTACTTTCTTAAATTTTTAGGTTACACTTTTTACCTATGATGTACTGTACTATTAATATTTATATTAAGCATCCTATTTACATACAATTATTAGTACCTAAATACTTTTTAACATAAAACAGAATAAATCACCACCAAAAAGCGAATCAATCCTTACACAGTATAATTTATAAAACCACTCCTCATTCTAGTTGGGTTTCGCTGAATGCCGACTTACAATCCTTTTCATTAACAACAGGAAAACGTTAATTATAAAATGATGGATCGTTAACAAATACATATATTTTTTCCGTCTTTCTTTTCCTTCAACCAAGTCCAAGTAAGAATAATACGATCTACTTAATTAAAGGTTTCCAAGGAAATATCAATATGTCTATCATTATGGGTAAAACGTTTTAAAACAATTTAAAATAGATCCTGTTATTTATCACATATTACTGAGGAGATTTGAAATAGTGAAAGACGGTTAAAAACCCGATATATATTAACATGATATTGGTAAAGGTTTATGTTTTGATGACAATATGAATGTGTTCAACACTAAATCAATTAAGTAACAGAAATTTTAATTCACCTAAAATATTATTTCAAGTGTTCCTTATAGATATTCTTAATTACCACAATAGGAAAATATAAGTTATAAAGCAAACGCTTTCATTGGAGTAGATCACATTTGAGTTCTTTCGCCCTGTGAAGCTTTTTCGTTTCCTTTCTAAGTTTAAGCGACCTTAATTAATATATATCACTACTATACTATTATATATATATTGTATATATATATATATATATATATTATATATCTAAACTGATTATATATATTTATAACTTATATTATATTATATATACCTATATCTGCTATATATATATACATATAACCATTTATTATATATATATTATATTTATGACTACATAATCTCTATAGGGAGAGTACACCTCATACTCGAAGCGAATGAAATTACTCCATTTTTTAAATGGTGGCGGTCTTTCTCTTTTGGCGTTCATATTCTTTACTACACTCATCCTCCAGGCAAAATATTACTAACCACCATTTATCCACATAATCAAATACACATACTTAAAGTACAGCACCCACCTAGATAACACCTTACAGACATCCTACTACTCTCATATCCCTGTGTGCGGAGGAGAAAGAATTGCCACACGTATGTCATGCGTGTCGTAGAAGTCGACTAAGGGGGGGTGGTAGTTTGGTTGGTGCCACTACACTATCTCCTGTAGGCAAGTGATGCAAGGCTCGAGATGGTACGATAGATCAGCGTAAAACCGAACACTTCTAAATATTTCAGGCACGAAATTGATCAAGAAATCGATATGGAGTACATGGAAATGTCTGAGGAATAAATGTTGGAGGAAGAAGAGAGAGAGAGGGGATGATGTATTTAGAAAGGGCAATTTTGATTTGTAGGAGAAGGAAGATGAAACAAAAGATGAAGGAAAGGTGAAATTGAGTGGTGTGGTGTGAAATGATTGTGCGTGCTGGTGGAAGAGAATGCTGGAGGAGAGAAAGGAGTTTGGCAATTTTGATGAGTGACCTGTGGGATATCATAAGCTATGGTAGACTTTGTGTGTGTGAGTCTTATTCTAATTGGTTAAATTTAAGTTTGAAAAGGGTCAAGGTGTGTGTGGTTGCGTGACGTATGGTCCATCTGAGGAAACGTTGAAGAGAGTACGATTTTTTTGGGAAACTGAATGATGCTTTGGATGGGGTGGTAGGAGCTTCAGATTGATAGTGGTTGCGAACCTGAATGGTTGGATAGGTGATCAAAAAGGGAGGTATACAGTTTGGTTTTGGGGTGGCGGAGAAAATGAGACTGGTAGAAGGTGATTGATTCTGTGAAGAGAGGGTATGTGTGTAAGTAATACTTTCTTTAAACAAGAGTTCCATAAGTATATCTAGAGTTTGCGTGGTAGGTAAGAGTAACTCGAGTGAAAAGTATGATTGATTGTTGTTGGTGAAGAAGGAGAATGTTGAAGTATGTGTTGATGTGAAATCTAAGTGAGGGGTTAGGTATATGGGATTACTCCGATCATTATTTTGTTTATGTAAAATTAGTTAGTGGGGGCTTGGATGGGAGGAAGGTGATACGAAGGAAGTAGGTAAAGAATTAAGAGTGAGAATGTTAAGTGAACAAGGTAATGGTTATGTATGTGAGCGCTCGCTAGTAATCGGTTGAAGTGAACAAGTTGATCCTGAACAAATCTGGGGGATAATGAAGGAAGCAATTGTTGTAGTGCAAAAGGAAGTGTGTGGATGTGGGCTAAAGTAGGAAGTATAATGTTAACAGGAATGCGTGGAATGCAAGAGGTGACGAAAGCGGTTAAGGTACCAAAAAGCGTGGTTGAATGTACTAAAGCAAATGATGAAGTTTTCAAAGAAGATGCTTGGAATTATATGAGGAAGAAAACAGAAATACTAAAGGTGCATACGAGGAGAAACGAAGAGGTAAATGAACAGTTTGGAAGGAGAATGATGGGAATAAGGGAATAGGAGCTCTTCTGGAAGGAAGCGCGAAAGTTAAGAATGAGATAAGGGGAATCTGCTTTAGAATAATGAATAGGGATGGTGCTTTCTTAACTGATGAAATGGTCGTGAGGGGAGTGGGGAAAGGAAACACTATCGAAGATGCTGCACAATATCTACAGTTTAAAAATAGATGTGGTGTTAGTGAATGTGTGTGGTTTGATGGTACATCAAGAAGGAATAGGTATTTTTGGGGGATGAGGTTATTAGTAAGGAGGAGGTAATGGGTAGATCGAAAAAGTTGAGGAATGATAAATCTGCAGGTAATGATGCAAATTACTTCAAGGTTGAATGAGCTTTAAGCATTGTTTTCGAATGATCTGATTTGGAAGTTGTGTAATAAGCATTTATGGAGGGTATAGTTCGAAGGGATTTGGAGGACAGCAGTATAGACCTTGGTAAGGGCCAAGGGGATAAGGTCAACTGATAGAATTATAGGGGAATAGGTTTATTGAATGCTATATGGAAGATAATGCTGGCATTTTGGTCGGAAGAGTGCGTCGAGTGACTGACATGTGATTGGCGAAAAACAAGGTGCATTTAGAAGTGGTAGAGGATGTGCAGATCAAATTTTCACATTGAAACAAATGATTGAGAAAAAGAGAATAAATTGTATTTAGGTTTCATGGACTTGCAACAAGCGTATGACAGGATTAATAGGGAAGCTCTGTGGCAGGTGTTAGTGATATATGGTGTTGGTTGTAGGCTTCTGAATGGAATCAAAAGTATGTATGACGATAATTAAGAGTGAGCAATAATAAATGGAGTTGAAAGTGATTGGTTTAATATTAATAGTGAAGTAAAGTAAGGATGTGCTGTGACTTCTTGGTTAATTTGTTTATGGATGGGGTGATGAAAGAATTAGAAGTAGGGGTGGTAGGAGAAGGTGTTAGAATGATGGAGAATGGAAGAGAGTGGAGGGTGACCTGGTTATTAAAGAAAGCAATAAACGTCGGATGATTTGGTTTTGTGTGGTGAATCTGAAGAGAGTTTGAAAGGATTGGTAGAGAGGTTTGGCAGGATGTGTAAAAGGAGGAGTTTGAAAGTAAATGTAGATAAGAGTAAGGTTATGGTAGTGAGTGAGAAGAGTTCGCGGTGTGAAGTCATGTTGGATGGTGAGCAATTGGAACAAGAATCTGAGTTTAAATATTTAGGATATATGTTGGATGAAAAGGGAACGAATGATGCAGAATGTAGTAGGAAAGTTGTGAATGGTAGGAAGGTGGCTGGTGCAATTAAATCCTTGGTGAATACAAAGGGACTAAGTCTTGAGTGCACTAGGGTTTTGCAAGAGGGTATGTTATTACCTGTGTTAATATATAGTAGTGAAACTATGGTATGGAATAAGAGGTATAGATCTAAGGTACAATCTGCTCAGATGGACAATCTTAGGGGCTTGTTAGGTGTGAGAAGA
>JABUQX010067304.1:27500-56269 GCA_015478945.1 Trachelipus rathkii
ATTAATATGGATACTGCGTGGAACAACTCTTAAAGAAAATAAAAACTAAAAATAATCATTCTAGAACAAGATAAACATTGATGATGGGATACTGATGCAAACGAAGATATGATGAGAAGTCGGATGTTTCTATACTTCTGACGATGGACAAGAAGGCAGATGTAAATGATGAGATGGACTATTAGGTTGCGAGGAAGGGAGATAGATGAATCTTATAAGGATCCAACGAAAAAAGGCAAGACTGTTTACGATAACTTTCCACATAGGCATGTATGGGGTGTTTGCTTCTAACTATGTGTGTGTGAAAAAACAATTTCTTTTAACACTCATAAACCATTAAATACCTTTTGAAAAATCGGAAATGAGCTTTATATAATATGGAAAATAAGATAATAGTTAAGGTAGAAAAGGTTAAGCAGTCCTGGAGACTTGAGTTGGAAGCCTTCTGGAGTTAAAGTAAAAATGTATCTACTTCAACTTCAATTTAAATCTTAAAATGAACTAGAATCAAAAGTTTTGGTATAAGCGATTCAGTTTCTATGAACAATCAAGTTACTTTAAAATTTTACCTTTCTTCCAAAATTTCAACAATGATTTTACAATTTTAATTGTGCATAATGAAATATTGTTTCATTGTTTGATGATGAGGTATAATATTTATAAAAAATTTTCTTTGCAATTTTCGAATATACAATTTATAAAAATCAAGTTTATAGATTAATAATAATTGTAAATTTGTTCTAATTTTGGAGGGGAAAAGTACCAAATTTACCTTTTAAAATCATTTTTTGTTCAGTATACTTCAATTTGTTTACTGTTAAGTATATATAATATTATACTTTGTACAATATTACAAAAAGTAATAAATTTATGAAAATTATTAATGTGAGCTTGGATTTTTTTTTCCTACAAAAGTGTACCAAACTATTTGTAAGACATCATACATTCAATGAGTGTTTATAATTTTATTATTAAATGGTAAAAAATTACAAAGTCATAGTTACGGTGCAACAGCCGAAGTCTAAATGAAGTAGCTGATGATTTCAACTGAAATACATTACATAAAATTACATATATTGATCGGAGTTGGAATCTGTCAGATAAATGAAAGCATAAAGTGAGGAGGTTGGATGTTTTGAATCCTGACTCGCATCCCTAAACAAAAGGCACCGTCAAGAATTGCTTACTACATTCAATTAACTAAGCGGTTTTTTGTGAATCTTTTTGACGCAAATGAATTTTCACATGCTTAATTACACACAAATTGATTAAAGTATTTTTCACATAGCTGGTTTAAAAAAACGGGGATCATAAGAATGTGTTTTCAAAGGCTTTGAACATGCAGATTAGTGTGTTGTCGTGTTTTGCCAGTGCATAATAACATCAGAGGCAGTCATCGTTTCTTCAACATGATCATTACTCCCAATTAAGTAAAGCATAGGTTAAATTTAAAATTTAAAGATGTTATGCAAATTCAAACTGTGAAGTCCGCACGAAGAAATGTAAAATGTGATTCTTGACCTGCTACTGTATCACGTCATAAAACAATTTAATAAACAAGTTTGTCCACCACTAGATAAGTCTACTTTGCACTATGAAATTGTTCACCTTTCTTAATACATTAGGAATCACAATGAAGACTAAAAAAAAAAAGAAGTAGGTTTTAGAAATTAAATAAAAAAAGAAAAACAACAGAAAACTTGCTGCGACCTATAAGATCCGGTGAGACACAGTTCTGCGGGAACAGGGCAGCTGCTGTTATATATAAGTTATATATATATTAGTATATAGGTATAGTATATAATATATAGTATATAGTAATATATAATATATAATATAGCTATATATTATATATATATATATATATATATATTTATAGTATATATATAGTATATATATATATTATATATTATATAGTCTCCCTCATTATATACGGTATATATAATATATAATATATATATATATATAATTATATATAATATATATTATATAATATATTATATATTTATATATTATATATATATATTATAATATATATATATATTATAAAACGCACATTTTTAAAGCCATATTGGATTTTGCATTTGAACATTCCGGAAGAGTAACTATATTCTATATATAATATAATATAATATATAATATATTATAATATATATATAATATATATATATATATATATATATATATATATATATATTATTATATATATATTATTTATTATATGTATTATCTTATAATATATATATATATATTATATAATATATATTATATTAATATATATTTTGTAGATTCTGAACCTCTATCCTATGAATTGGGGGGGGGAGTAGGTTCTTGGTCAAGAGAAATTGAGTTATATATGATTCCTAACCAAGTGGATTAGAGTGCGCCGATCATCCAGGCTTGATTGCATCTTGATTTGGACTCGACTCATTGGAATTCTAGCACCGTGGGACGTGGTTTCGAATCCAGATCGGCGTGATTTTGTATGTTATAATGATTTTTCTATTGTATGTGTTAGTTGTTTTTGCGATGAGATGGATTTTTGAGATTAGTGTAATTCCTATGCATAAACTACAATTAATAAAAAAAAACTTTCTTTACGTGGCTTTATCCCTTTCAATGCAACACCGGGGGAATGACAGGAAATCGAATTTAGAAACTGGATATCCACTGTGCACACGTGTCCGAGCGGTTTTTTAATTCTTCGCCCCCAGAAGAATAACTAAACTGCTTAAGTATGACAGCAAATCCCTACTGACGGCAGTCTGTTGGTCGTTCACTGAGCCGGACTAATTTGGCCTCCGTTTCCGCGAGAGGCGAAATCTACGAGAAAAAAACACTTGCTTTATCCACTAATCCCGCTTATATATATATATATTAATATTAAACTTTAAAATAAACATATATATATATTATCTATTATATAGTTATAATATATATATATATATATATATTATATATATATATATATATATATATATATATATAAAGATATTTACTTTGAAAGATAATAAACGCTTACGTTTTTAATATCTTATTCAACTGTTCAACATTTAACCATTCTATATTAGTAGTTCTTAATAATTAAAATTTATATATATATATATATTATATATATTATATATATATTTATATATATATATATTATATATTTTTATATAATATTATATATATATATATATATATATATTATATAATATATATATATATGAATAGAAATTATTAAAGCGTATTTAAAAATCACTCACGTTTTTACTAATATCTTATATATATATATATTATATATAATATATATATATATATATATATATATATTAATATATATATATATTATTATATATATATTTAAATAATATATATATATATATATTATATATATATTTACCAATTCTTCAACTTTCTCCTCTACCATTACCCCCTCCTCTATACTATCCCAATTACCTATCTTCTTGGGCCTCAAACAACATTCATATGCCTCTTCTTAACGTTAATATTGTGCAGTTATTCGAGGTGTTCTTTCACATTCCCCTCACTCATCTTCATCAGTTTACAAAAGCACCATCCCTATAATTATTCTAAGCAGATTCCTTTTATTATTATTCTTTCGCGCTCCTTCCAGAAAGTCTATTCTTGTATGTCCCCGTTTCAATTTTGACAGTCATTTACCTTTCTTGTTTTCTCCTATGTATGCACTTTTAGTATTCTTTTTTCTCTTATATAATTCCAAGATCTTTCTTTTGAGACTCATCAGTTGCTTTAGTACATTCACACGCTTTTTTACCCTTCACCGCTTTCACAACTATCATCTCCACATTCACTGTTAACACCATTCTAATTATACTTAGCACCACTTACAACACTTCTTTGCACTACTACAATCTGCTTCCTTCATCTTTAGCCCAGTTTCGTTCTATATATATCTATCACTATATCACTAACAATATATATTATACTATATATATATATATAACTATATATTATATATATTATATATATATTTTATAATCTATATACATATATCTTACATATATATATAATATTATATATATCACCTATCTATCGCCTATTTTATATAATTTATCTATTCACACCTCACTATCTTCAAAATCTCTTACATATACTTCACATATCCCTCGCCACATGAATGTTAAGAGTAATAATGATCACACAGGAGAAGAGGAAGAGAGAATGGATGTATCTAGAAAGGGTAATTTTGATTTGATTGCTGTGATAAAACAAAGATTAAAAGATGAACAATGAGTGGTGAGAGGTGAAATGTGTGTGCTGAAATGGAGAGGAATGAGAGGGGGAGAGTAGTTGCGATTCTGATGAGTAATTTGTGGCACAGAGCTAGGGTGCATTTTGTTTATGTGAGTACTAAAATTATAATGTTAAAATTTAAGCTTGAGAAAGTCAAGGTATGTTTGGTTGTAACATATGGTTTATCTGAAGGTGATGTTGAGGAGAGAGTGACTTTCTGGAACAATCTGAATGATATTTTGGATGGGGCTTCAGATTGATTGTGTTGAGCTACTTGAATGGTTGGATAGGTGCAAAAAAAAAAAAAAAAAAAAGATAGCATAACAGGTGACTTTGGAGTTGCGGGAAAAAATGAGAATGGTAGGAAGGTGAATGATTTCTATGAGGATAGAGGCGTGTGTGTAAGTAATACATTCTTCTAGCACAAAAGTATTCATAAGTATACTAGAGTTGGTGTAGGTAGAGATGGTATGGAAGTGTGAAGTGTTATTGGTTTTGTGCTGGTAAAAGAGATGCTGAAGTATGTGTTGGATGCTAAATCAGTGAGAGGGTTGGTGATAGTTGATTTACTTAAGATGAGTATGGGGGCACGGATGGAGAGGAAAGAGATAAGGAAGGAAGTGGGAAGAAGTAAGAGTGAGAAATTAAGTGAGGGAAGTATGTAACAGAACTTGTAAATAAATCAGTTGAATGTGAACAAGATGAAACTAACAAATCTGGACGTAAATAAAGGAAGCCTTTGTTAGTAGTAGTAGTGCAGGAGATGAATGTGAATGTGCTAAAGTAGGAAACAAGAATGTCAATTGTGAGTTGTGGAATGAAGAGGTGATGCAAGGGGTTAAAAGTAAAAAAGAAGCGTGGTTGAATGAGCTAAAAGCCAATGTTGAGGCCTCAAAAGAAAGGTGTATGGAAATATATAAGGAGGAAAATAGAAAGCCTAAAAGATGCATACGCAGGAGGAAAAATGAGGTAAATGAATAATTTGGAAGGAGGATGAAAAGGGGTTTACATGGGAATAAGTAGCTTTTCTCGAAGGAGGATCGAAATATAGTCGGGGAAATTTTTATGGAATAAAAAATAGGGATGGTGCTTTCGTAAATGATGAAATAGATGGGAGGAAAGTGGTGTGGGGGTAGCACTTTGAGAATCTGCTTTAACATTTTCAGTAATGGACAGGTGATAGTGAAGCGTGTCTGTGTTGACTGGGCAAGAAGAAAATTTTTGGGGAATGAGGTATTAGTAGGGAGGAGGTGATATGTAGAGTGAGAAAGTTGGAGAATTGTAAATCAGCAGATACTAGATGGAATTACGGTGAAAATGGATTATGGAAGCGACATTGTGCCTTTTACTGAATGGGAAGTGTGTAAACAAAGCGCTTTATGAGGTATATTTCCGAGATTTCGGAGGAGAGCAGTATTAGTACCATTATGCAAGGGAGACCAGGGGATAGTTTATTGAGTGATGTTGGGAAATATATGCTGGTATTTTGGTTAAAGAGGTGAGTCGAGTGACAGAGTAAATGGCGAAATTAGTCATATTAAAAGAGAAGTGTATAATCAATCTTCCCATTGAACATGCTTGAGAAAATGATAAAGAATAAATTGTATTTAGGTTTTATGGAATTACAACAGGTGTATGACAGGATTAGTAGGGAAGCTCTGTGGCAGGTGTTAGTGATATATGGTGCTGGTGGTAGGCTTCTGAATGGACTCAAAGGTATGTATGTATGTATGTATGTATGTATGTATGTATGTATGTATGTATGTATGTATGTATGTATGTATGTATGTATGTATGTATGTATGTCGATAGTGAAGAGTATGAAAGAATAAATGGAGAAGAAAGTGAACGGTTTAATATTAATAGTGAGTGAGGCAGGGAGGTGTGGTATCTCCTTGGGTATTTAATTTGTAAATGGCTGGGGTGATGAAAGAATTAGAGGTAGGGGATGGTAGGAGGTGCTAGAACGATGGAAATGGAAGAGAGTGGAGGGTGACCTAGCTTATTGTACGCAAATGATTTAGCTTTGTGTGGCGAATCTGAAGAAAGTATGAGAGGATTGCTAGAGGTGTATAAAAGGAGCAGTTTGAAAGTAAATGTAGATAACAGTAAGGTGAAGGTAGCGAGTGAGGAGAGTCTACGGTGTGAAATCATGTCGGATGGTAAGTAATTGGAACAAGCATCCGAGTTTAAATATTTAGGATAGCTATATGTTGAATAAAAAAAAAGCCGATGTTGAAGGGCGCAGTAAGAAAGTTGTGAATGATATGACGGTGGCTGGTGCAATTAAATCCTTGAGGGATGTAAAAGGACTAAGTCTAACTATGGTGTGGAATTAGAGGTACAGATATAAGATACAATCTAAGGGGCATGTTAGGTAAGAAGAATTTATATAATGAGAAATGAACGCATTAGGGAGTTGTGGTGTGAAGAAAGGATTAAATGATAGAATAAACGAGTGTATTAAGATGATTCAGTCATATGGAAAGGATGGATGGTAGTCGGTTGGTTGAGCAGATTTATAGTGGTGAGTGTGCTGGGAATCGAATGGATGGAGACCAAAGAAAAAGTGGATTGAGTGAGTAAAGTAATGTCTGAAGGAAAGGAATGAGTTTGGCAGAGGCGGGAATAAATGTGCATAACAGGAGTTAATGGCAATGTTTTGTGAGGAGGGTATAGCTGTGGGCCTGGCCTAAGGAATGAACCCAACATTGACGAGATAGCACAATGAGGGTCCGTCGAGGTCTTGTGAAGCCCTAGGAGGGATTTTTTTTCACTGCGACTGGCTCTCACTTAAGGGTAAGAGGGGATTGAGGTGGGGAACTTTTCTTTCCCAAAACATTATAAATATAAAGTTTAAATAAAACACAAATACTTTCTCACCATTTTGGTTAATCCTCTGTTGGTATTCCAAATACAGTATATAGATGTAGCTTAAGAGATTTAACATAGAAAAATTTTTCCCCTGAAAAGAATTTATCAATTAATTAAATTATAAAAAAAAAAAAAAATCTGAACAATTAATAAATACCTTTGCTTTATTAGAATCATACACGCATGCCTTACAGAATTTAAAATTACCATCTGTTTAAGGTGTATATGAAAATTACTCGTTAAATTAGCTTGTACCATTCTAATAACGACTTAAAACATTTTTTTAATTATAAAACACATTTATATACGATATACACATAATTTCAAGGGAAAAATCAAGTGAAAGTAAAAGAAATTAGTTAAAGAATTTAAATCTTATGGGCAAGTAAAAATTAGCAAATCTCTCAAAATTCTTTCATGCAGTTTTGTTTTTCACCACAAAAAGCATAAATGACCATATTGAAGTGTGATTAAATGCTGCTTCGTAGTTTGAGTAATGTGAAAACCACACACTGCTTGATTGTAGACACCATAACAATCTACTATGATTTCACATTCTAAATTACAATTTTTTTTCCCACCACTTCAATTTGTTCCACAATTTGGGTAGACAAAAAATTTATAAGGTGTTATTTTTCCAGCTGCAAAGGAAAAGTGGAAAACAAATTCAATTCTGACTAAAAGGACGGCACATCCTGAAACACGGTGCTCGAAAGTGGAGATAATAGAAGGAATGGAGTTACAAAACTGTACCAGTAGAGTATACATGAAAGAATGAGCATGGCATTAACGTTTGAGGTGGACGGTAGTCATTTATAACAGCTGCTATAGAGAGAAATCAGTGAGGGTAGAAACTGAAAATGAGAAGCTGAAAATCAAAGTCTATGCTAAACTCTATCAAAAGTTTTTAATATGTTTAGTTCTACAGCAAAATATTAAAAAAAAAAATAATAATAATAATACATTACATATGAATATAAAAACCCAAAGTTTAAAAAACAATAAAATTCATTTTATTTATTTATTAATTTTTTTTTTTTGAGGGGGTTTTTATTGAGTTATTTTTGATTCCAAGTTTATACGATATATTTTGAAATCTATTAAAATTTTAATAAAAATTTCACCTACCTACCTACTTTTATACAGCATTTTTACTCTGAATACTTAAAATAAGTGAGAATTATATTTTAGAGCTACTCAGTTTTACTAATCTAAGAATATTAATTATTTATGTAGTAGTCACAAAACTTTCTTGGGCATTACCCCAAAATGAATTTGTGCACAATAATAGTATCCCTAGACTTGAAAGTAAAGGAGAATGGACTAATTGCTTTTAAAATTGCAGCATTTGGAATACAAATATTTTTCTTAAGTTCCATTAAAACTGGAAAACACAAAGAACTCAAATTCAAAATAGTTCATGGATATAAATGGATCAATGAACTAATTTAAATTTGAGTTTGTTGCGTTTCCTGGATTTAATCAAATTTAAGAATAATATTTGTACACCTTACGCTACAGTTTTAAATAAAACAAATAATTTACAAAATAATAAAAAGAAAATAAACTGCATGAAATATGAAAATAGTAACAGACAAAATTAATTAAAATCTTAAGGAACAAAAAGAATAGCATTGAAAACATTTTCACTTCAGGTTTTGAAGAAATGATGTAGTTTCATTTCTGGTGAAAAAATGCTGCCATTATTTAAATAACCTATCTTTGTGAACAAGAACTTTCATTCTCTTAAACGTAAAAATAAAGTACAAAAAAAGGTTGAACTCCAAAGATAGTATCCAAAGAAGTACCTCAAAGCAGCCAGCCCCCATTTTGATGGCACATCAAAATGTGGGCTTCTTTGAGGTCACAGCAATTTGGATACTATCTTTGGGATTCAACCCTTTTTTATAGGTACTTTGTTTTTAAGTTTATGAGAATGAAAGTTCTAGTTCACAAAGATTAAGTTTTGTAAATAACAGCAGCGTTTTTTCGATTCCTCAAGTATAATTTTGAAAGACTTTACAGCTCTTGTTATACAAAAAATTAACAGATCTGCCTGGATCTGAAATTCAATGGTTGGAGAGAGGTTCAAGATGTACCTCTGCCAATACTCCAGGCTCTTCTGGAACATCAGCAATATCACATTACATGGGAATTACATTACCTAACTGACAGTTTGTGAATCAAGCTCTGGAAAGTAATCAGAGAATCATTTCCTGAGTTTGGTAAGATGCCTTGTAACTTGATCCTTGATGTCAACAAAAGAAAGATCTTCCCAATCTTTCAAAACACAGTTAACTTTGTTTGGAGAGAAGTTATCTTATTTCTGTTATACTTTTGGCTAAAATATGCAAAACATAAGATGGATGCTTTATATAAATTAAAATAAAAAATAATGTGATAACACTTACTAAAATATCTTAATTAATTTCAAAGGATGATGGAGTTGCAAACGTGACATTATTTAATTGCCCAATTTATTTTCTATATTATTAAATTTTCACATTTGTAATATTTCAAGCAGGTAGAAGATATCAATACAGAGTCCTCTGATGAAAGTAGAGCATCCAAGATTAAAGGTGTGAGCTGTTCTCTACCTGTCAACAAAAAATAAATATAACTAGTAAACTTAAAAGAATATAGCTACCTCATAATATTTAATAGGGAAAACTTTGAAAATTGTGCCTAACAATTGAAATAAAACTTAAATTAATAGACTTTGTTCAAAATTGCTGATACAGTACACACAACTTTTACTTGCCACCAGATTTTTTCACAAATTGCAAATTTAAAAAAAAAAGGGGGAAAATAAAAGTACAAAGTACAACTACTATTATGAGAATCTTAAAGCTATTTTTTAAGACTTAATCATTAGTTTATAACATTTTATGAAAATTATACTAATAAAAAAAAATCTAGAAAAGATAAAGATCATTAAGTTAGTAAATTACACATAAAAAAAAAACAAAAAAACATTAGAATTATAGAGAATAAGTAGGCCCCATATCTGAACACCAGAATATAATTTCCCCAACCTGAAATTAATTTCCCATGACAGTTAATCCTCTTTCACACAGTTGTTACATCATGAAATATAAATTTTTCTGTATTATTTGAACTGCTTTTAAAGGATTGGAACTAGAAAACTTATTAAATTTAGATTTAAAGGAGTAATAAAGACATTTAATTTGCATCAAATAAATTGCAAACCAACTTCAACAAAACTATAAATGGCATTTCCCCATAAAATCATTAGTGGCACAGAGCATATATTAAATCATATTGCATGCATTTCCAACACTTAATTATTTCACAATTACACTTCATTATGTTAATAACATATTAGAATTTTCTGTAAATTTAAAAAAAATCTGAGATGAAGTACCTCGCATTCTTTGCATAATTCAGCCTACCCTATCTGCCAATATATTCTTATTACAACACACTTAACTACCCAGTTACTAAAGCAAAATGAAGCCAAATTCCTTACATAATCCTATAGGTATATATATATAAGTATATACATAGTTACTTCCCAGTTAGGTAACTGAAGAAGGACACAGCTTCACAGCCAGCTGGAATTTCATTCATATCAAGTAATATATATATATATACAGGAAATGTGTTCTAATTTATGGAAAGTATAATAAAAGACCATGGCAAACCTTTTACATTCAAGTTTTCACTAGTAAAATATTATGCTATTATTGTACAGGAATATTGCCATTATTGATTTCTAAACATATCAATATTGATGTCAATATAAATATTAGGTAAATGTTACCCTATTCTTCTTAGATGAAATTTTTTTAAAAATTAACTCAAACTTAAAATGAGTTTTTTATTAATCTACACTAAAAAAAATTGTTAGAAAAGGAAATTTAATAAATTACAATATATATATATATTAACTACTAAAAAACAGTTGTAAATTTATGAAATAAGGATTTATATTGACAAAAATGTGCCTATGTCTCTTATGAATACTTCCATAATAATATTTTTATTCAAATTTTTCTTCTTTTTTTTTCTTGCAACAATTTGCTGTTATGCACTATATTAAACCTTCTCTAATCCATTTCTTTTTCTTTGCATTTTTTATTCATAGCTTCAATAGGGTAAAAAATTTATATTATTGTCGAGTTGTGATGCTGACTAATTCCCAATATTCATCAATTTCAAAATTGATATTGGTATCAGCTTCAGTACTGATAATACACAATTAAAAATAACAGTATTCCTCTACAAAAATAGTAGGTATAATTTTTTAATAGTAAAAGATTATTTGGCCTCAATATTTTGCTGTTAACTTATATTATACATTTCATAAATCGAAGCACATTTTCTATAAGAATTTCTTAATATGAAGAAAATCCCAGATGATTGTCTTCTGCTTCCCAGTTATCCTTAGTCACACACCAAAGTATCACACATACCATAGGCCATGGCTAAACGTGGTTTTAAATATCCAAACCTAAAAAATTTCAGTTCTTTTCAATAAGGCTAGGTTATTCTTATACTCTTGAAATAATAAAAGGTAATTACAGAGGGTCTATAATCTCATTAACATGAATACTGTATTAAAACTATAAACATTTAATGTATAAAAATGGTATCAACAAACTCTTTGAAGTTTTATTTATTGATTTTCACACATTTTAAGTTTATATAAAATTTTTGTAAGACCATTATCTTATATAAGATATAGGCTAATAAAAAAAATTATAAAAATAATATATATATATATATATATATATATATATATATATATATGATATATATATATATATATATATATATATATTATATATATATATATATATAATATATATATAAATATATATATATTTATATATCAAGCCTCTATGTTAGGTCTATTTTACAGCAATGAAGATCCATCTAGGTAAGGGTCTATATTATGGCAATATAGATTCATCTAGTTTAGGTCGATGGCCTCGACAATGCATATAGGTTAGGTCTTGGTTTAGGTTCCCGCTTTTAGTAGACAAAGATTTACTGTGTGTATAATTAACAAAACTTATAACATAAACCACGACCTCAACCTATATGAAATAGTTGATGCTATAGATAAAACCTAACCCAGATGGATCTACATTACCGTAAAAAACCGTAGACCTAACTAGATGGATTTTACTATATATACCGATATATATATATATATATATATATATATATATATATATATATATATATATATATATATATATATATATATATATATATATATATATATATATATATTATATATATATATATAATATATATATAATATATATATAATATATATTATTATATATATATATATATATATTATATACGTATATATATATATATATACACAGTATATATAATTTTGTAGCGCTATTATATTAGTCTAATTTTTTTATCATATTATATACAAAAAATTGGTCTTACAAAATTATTTATTTTTATTTTTTAGCGTCGGGCGGGGTGACCGGGCCCGCCTCTTTGGAGGGGTGATTCGGTCCACTCTAAATAGGATGTAGAAATTAATATAAAAAAAAAAAAATTTCGCATCATTTATAGTACAATCAGTTTTTTCTCTTTCGATTTTCATTGATAGTTCTCAAAGCTTTTATATTTTTTGTTCAAATGCAAGAAATTAAGGGTTTACAAATTTCCTTTCAATATATTGAAATTAGGGAAAAAATGTGATTTTTTTTTTAAACTTCGTTATAAAATGAAAAAATTGTGGATCGATTTTAATTATTTTTTCAGTGGATACACTCGAGTATGTTAGCTTTAAACTGGCAAAGTAAATTTTTGGATCCAAGCAGTATTAGTGGCAAAAAACGGGGCCTAAACTGGTCCGATTCAACCGCGCGTAAAAATTGAATGGGGGGGTAGCTCGACCACCCAATTGTTTTTTTCGTATTTTACGCTATTATTATTGACATTTTTATTACGTAATAATTAAATTAAATGTCATACCCAGTTACTCCTATTTAAGTGAAAGTTTTTTTTAAAAAAATGAAAAATTTTAATAAAAAAAATGAGTTCAAAAAGTGGCAAAATTTTTGGGCGGAGAGGGGTGAATCGGACCACCTTTATTTATATTCGTATTTTATTTATCATTATTGACAATTTTTATTACTTATTACGAATTTTAATATGATAAATAATTATTATATTAAGTAAAAATTAAAATATAAAATTGAAATTAACGTAAAAGACGAAATTTAAACAGATGGTCCGAGTCACCCCTCAATGGTGGTCCGCTTCAACCCCTCCACGGTCAGGCTGATCGGCGTTATTCAAACTTTTAATAAACTTTATTATTAGAATTACATTTTATTTTTTTTGTGTGCTTAGCCCGACTATAGGGCCGTGATTTACAAAAGAAAAAAATTTCCAAAAAGTGCTATAGGGGAGAGAGTCGCGAGACCAAGTTATACCTAAAGTGTCCCACGTCAACCCCGCCCGACTGTTCTAGATTATTTATGTAGCTACATTTATACATAAAAAATTATTGATTATCAAAAAAATGATATTGATATATCAATAATAATAAAAAAAATATTTATAACATTATCCTTACACGAATACATAAACCATAATTTCATCCGCGAAGTTAAAATTTTCGGAGCATTATCTTTTAAATTTTTATTGAAACTATAGACAAAATATAAAAAAATCAATAAAAAAAACTTCAAAGAATTTGGTTGATATCAAATTTAATATGCTTAAATATTTACACGTTTGTAATTTCTTGAAAATTATCAGGAATGGATTTTTAAAATCATAGAATAAGAACTAAAATAATTTATAATGAGCATAAAAAAAAAAAAAATCAATGGGTGACTGTCTTTAGGGAGTAAAGTTACAGCCTCTCAAAGTTTTGAAAAATCTCATTCTTTTCTTATACTCCAACTGGGTGGAACTTCATTATAGCACACTTTACGAAATAGGCGACTATATAAAGCGTGAGGAAAGAGAAGACTACATACAAAGATATATTACTGGGACATTTGTAAAAAGTAATAATATATATATGATTATATATATATATAATATATATATTATATATATATATATAATATATATAATATAGTATATTATATATATATATATATAATATATTATATATATATATATTATATGATATGTTATTGATATTAGTAATACTTATATATTATATAATATATCCATATATATATATTACTATATTATATATATATTTATTTATATATATAATATATAATATAAGTATAATATAATATATATATTATGTATTATTATATATAATATATATATTATTAGTATTATATATTTTTATTTTGTTTATATATGATATATATATTAATCGGTATATTATATTTATTTAAGTTATATATATATATAATATATTATATTTATATATTATTATATATTTATATTTTTATATTTTTATTATATTATTTTTATTTTTATTATTTTATATATATTTTCTATATTTTTGTTTTTTTTTTTTTTTTTTTTTTTTTTTTTTTTTTTTTTTTTTTTTTTATTGATTTTATTTTGGATATATATATTATATTGTATTTTTTTTATTATTGATTTATTTATAATGTATTATGTATATATATTTAATTTTTGTTTTATATATTTTTTGATATTAGTGATATTATTTATTAT
The DNA here is from genome assembly GCA_015478945.1 of Trachelipus rathkii. Taxonomy (NCBI): domain Eukaryota; kingdom Metazoa; phylum Arthropoda; class Malacostraca; order Isopoda; family Trachelipodidae; genus Trachelipus; species Trachelipus rathkii. The sequence goes on from JABUQX010067304.1 coordinate 42,291, forward strand.
TTAAGGATTATTTTATTTTATTTAGTTTGTCTATATGTATTTTATTTTATTATATTTTTTAGAATGAGTGTAATAAATATAGTCATGTCTAAATGCATGTTGTACTACTTATTTTGTAATATGTGATAAGATGGTGTATGCTATTGCTCAGTTTCTAACATGTACAAAAGCCTGATGAGTGGTAATCAAGCGTGAAATGGCTGCAATTTTTCTCTAAAGAGGGTCTTAGTTCGCCTTATGTTTATTCTTTTTTACTTCTTCATTATTATTTTTGTTTCTATCCTGTGTCTTTATAAAAATCTTGTGGTGTCATGTTTGCCTCTACTTATACCTATTATAATTTTTTTGGTTAATATTTCTTTCAGTTTTGATCACTCTCCTTCAATTGTTTTTATAAAAATTTCTACAGAGTATGTTAAATCTGCATTAAAAATATTTTTATGAAGAATATATGTTAATCGAAAAGAAGTGCTTCTCTTTTTGTGGAATAAAAGTTATAGTCTCTCAAATCAGGGTTGGCAATATTTCATAGATTATTTATTTATAAAAAAAAAAAAAAAAAAATTGAAAGCCGTATCATAATATCTTATTAAAAATTAATAATTGAAGCTTAAAAAAAAAAATGATTTAAGGTAAATGATGATAAAATTTGTGTGACTTATGCCTCTTCAATAGTTAAAGTGTTCTTATTTAAAAAATTTTTAATGGGCCTTACGCACGTTTCTATGGTCCACTCTAGCATGTTTGTGTTGTTTAGTAGTATTGTTAAGTATATTGGCCTCATTATATGTTCTCTCGTTGTATACCTATACAAAACTTCATCATACCCTGAAATATGAGACCTACTTTTCTGGATGGATCAAAAATAATCTATGGCTATGGTAATGTTTTAACAAGGCTTTGTTAGAGGCTGTGAGACTTTGTTGTTCTCTAAAGATGAGCACTCTTCTATTCATTATTATTTTTTTTTAGAGTAAGTAGCTATATCCTATTGATTTTTATACAAAGGGTGGGGGGGTGGGGGGGGGGGGCTTATAGTTCTCAATCTTTATCTTTATCATTATCTTTTTATTTATTTATATGCAACGTCATATTGTAGGTAGATTTTATTGATCGATTGGTGACGGTATGACTGGGTTTGATTTGATATCTTGTTTCATTTTGTGAAAAGTTATCATTAAATCTAAGGTTTATCTAATTTTCTAAGATAAATTATTTATACATGCTAATACATCTTCGTGCTCCAACAGACTTTCACAATATAATTCGTTAACAGATGTTATGAAGCTCTAATTTTTTATAATATTAGTAGAAGTCATTATTTTTTTATATATATATATTAAAATTTGTAATTTTAATTATCTGTGGAAATTAATTTTTCAACAAAAAAAATAAAATTATTTCAGAAAAATAATACCACCACAGAGTCTGGATCTATATCAGTAATAGTGAGATACGTAATCTAATTTTTAAAATCATTCATTCGGTTCTTAGTTTTTAAATTATTATCTACATCCATAATAATATATTGATATATATTATTATATATCATATATATATCATATATTATATATATTATATTAATATATAATATTATAATAAATATATATTGTTTTTGTATGTAGATATAGTTATATATTCATAGTATTTAGTTTTAATTTGTATTCTGATTATTTTTGTATATTATTTATATTATTATTAGATTAATAAAATATTATTATTATATAATAGGAATAATACTTTAGTATTTGTAGATACTGTAAAAAAATTTCTAAGTTTAAATAATAAAGGTATTATGTTGTTTTATGTAAGTTAAGTTAGTTTAAGTAAATTATTAGTGCAAGCTTCTGTTCTGGATAATTCTTCAAATAGCTTGTCTCATCAAAGAATTTCTTAAAACTTTACTAACACATTTCTGAACTTAGAATTTTTTGGAATTTGAAATATTTTTTCAAAAAAGTCACAGTACAGTATCTAGAAAATATCCATATATATATTATATATTTTTTTATTGTAATATATATTATTTTATATTATATATATATATTATATATATATATTATATATATATATATATATACTTATATATATATGATTATTATATATATTATATATATATATATATATGGTATTGTCTATAATTTGAATCAGTGCCATTTTTCTGAAAAATATTGTTCTAAGTCAAAAAAATTCTAATTCAGAAAGTAAGTTAATGTTTTTTAAGAAAATTCTTTAGTGCAAAATTCTGGAATTAAATGCATGAGTTGCTACTAAAGGATTTTTTTCTTTTTAGAAAACTTAACTTAACCTCACTTTTCTGACATAGAAATATGTTTTGAAACTTGAATTTTGTTGAGAACATAAGAGATTGTAGCCGTTAAGTAACTTTTCCCATATATATATATATATATTAATATTATATTATATATATATATTATATATATTGATATATTTTTATTAATATATAGTATATAATTATATATATATATGATTTGTATATTATATAATTTTATATAGTATATTATATTATATATATATTATATATATTATTATATATTATATTATTATATATATATATATATATTATATATATATATTATAATATAATATATATTAAAAACTCTTATATACTTCCACATATATTCTTCTACTTATTCATTCATTTAATATTTAGTTTATTTTGTTTTTTTAAATTCGATGATTTGGTATTTTTTTTCCTTCATTTGGTGAGTAGCTTTATAAGTACAATACCCTTTTTTCTCGTGGTTAAAAAAAAAATCAACAAATTTCACATTGCACGCGTAGCACTTTTCTATTTAAGTTCACGGTTTTCACGAGTTTAAAAAAATCAAAGACATTAAACATCAAAATGTAAAATCAAAGGTAACAGGAGGTAATTTCTTCATCATCACTATATCAATATTTCATTAATCTAATTACCCCCTAAATTAAGGTTTTGTAAAATTAAGTATTATAAGCTTAATTTATGAGAACGTCGGGAACAATTTCATTTTTCGAAAGAAAAAAAAATCAGAACTTTCAAGGTAAGAAACCCTATAGATTACTCTTTGTATGAAATTACTAATTTTAAGTTTTTTTTTTTTTTTTTAATCTTTCAAAAAATTAAATTCACATTTAATAGAAATTCCCTTCATTTGAGAAATCTATTTGGGCCTTGCCGAACGGTTTTGCTGCACGTTCTTAGTTTCTCATGCCTCACGATACAATTGCAATATTAGGCCAATTTATCGAAATCAAAGATATATTTGTGATAGAAATACGAAATATATGCGTAGCCTACTCAAGTAAAAAACTGCCTATCCTACGCCTCATAGTACTTATTGATTTAGTTTTTGTTAAAAATTTATGTTTTTGGTGCTGATGCACTATCCTAGCAGATAAAAAGCACGTTGAAAAAAAAGTAATTGTTCTATATCAAGTTTTTAAAGAATTGTTTTAAGGTTTCACAGCCTAGCTTAGGCCCTGTAGCCTATTGGCGTTTGACCCTAGGCTTAGTTAGCATAAGGGTTAGGGGAGCAATGCATTATACTCTGATTAATATAATTTATCTATAACAATCTCATTTCAATGTGTTCCTCAATTTTTTTTTAATTTTTTTTTTTTTTTTGGCTAGACCATTTTAAAAATCAAATCAAAACTATCTTACTCGAGTAGGGAATCCCCCCTTTTTTTTTATTCAAAATTTAATTTGCCCCTTGGGTCATTTAAGCCTTAATTCTAGTTCAAATGTCTGGCCCTGAGATATAATTTCTTTTTGATGGAGTTAATAAGAAGAGCAAGCCTATCTTTCAAGCCCTAACCTTCCTCAATGTCCAAATTGATTTTTATCTTAGTCAGATAGAGAGTATGCCTACTGGTAATAGTATAGATAAAGATGAAGCTAATATAAATATCTTGTGGAGGAAATAGAATCCTTATTAAAAGAAATCAAACAAAAAGACATAAATATTTTAAACTATATAATAATAATGAAGTGGACTCTCATGTTCCTGAATTTCATAAAGAAGAGTTGTCATTAAGTTCAGTAACGATGCTCCCTCAAATTAAAATAAAATGAATTTAGATCAAATGTGGTTCAAAATACAACTCAAAAATATTGAAATACGTGTACCTATTTATGTAAAACTATCCTTAGAATTTTAGATTGTGGTTTCTTTGAAGGGAATGAAGCTGATAAGTTCGTCTATAAAACCCTTATAACTAAGTCTAATTTTAAATGGTTATTAGATTTACAGAAACATAAATTATTCTATAAAACTTAACTGCATAAAATATAAATTAAAAGGTTATGTATACTCTCTGATTCATAATCTTACAATAAATGAAAATTATACTAAGGTTCTTGAACATCTAGATAAAAAAAAATTTAGATGAATATATTGGTTATGAAATCATTTTTCTAAAGCCTGTCTTAGACCACAACTTATAATGCAATAAGATTTTACTTAAAAGAAATTTGAGCATTAATATATGAATTTGAGAGATATAACCTCAAATATCTTGAGAAGCCAGCAGTGCTAGAGGTTCTTAGCCATACAGTTTTGCCAAAATTGACGAATGTGGTAGTAGTGGGTGGACAGATTCCGAGATAGCCTCCTTGAAACCCGGGAAATGACTTTCACTTTCACTTTTTCTGCGTATATATTCTACACGGGAAAGGCTTTTTATGCTGAGTACGGAAAAATAAAAATAATTCAAAATAATAGATAAATAAATAAATAAGGGTGGATCGAAATATTTAAGGTATCATTGCCTAGGTTATCTTTCTTTATTTTTTTATTATTTGTTAATTATGTATGTATAATTGTTGTTCAAAGAGTTGACACCACCCCTCACCGCACCAAGCACCGGATAGAGTTTGCTACATAAAATCTCTCGCAAACTTGACACCCCATCGGGGGTGACGTAACCTCGTCGCAAACGAGATTACATGGCCATGCACCCCCCGGAGGGGGGTGCTGACCTCCAAACATTGGATATTGACGTAGATGGCTGAAACTTGGTATACACCCTTCTTATAAGGCATCCTCGGTGCAGTCAAGGTTAAAAGGCCGTGCACCCTACCCAGAGAGGGTGCTGACCCCAAAACATTGAATATTGACGTAGAAGGACGAAACTTGGTATACACCCTTCTCACAATGTATCCTCGGTACAACCGAAGTAAAGTGACGCTATGCTCATATGGTGTTGAGGCTGAGCCCCAATACTTTGAAAATGATCATAGAAGGATGAAACTTGGTATACACCCTTCTTATAAGTTATCCTCGGTGCAGCCGAGGTAACATGACGCTACGTCCATTGAGGGATAGGGCTGTGCCCCAAATCCTTGGAAAACTGACATTAGAAGGCGAAACGTGGTATAACACCTTTCTTACTAAAGGTACTTCGGTCACACACGAAGTTACATGTCGCTACGCTCACATGGTGTTGGGGCTGAGCCCCAAAATCTTTAAAATTGACATAGAAAGATAAAATTTGGAGAACACAGAGAAGAAGGATAAATAGGACTGGAGGAAGAGCACGGAGCTTGAGTTGACTCAAGGTCTTATTTTCAAATATTAATTACTTTTTAAATTTTATAATTTATTTTTCAAATTTTTTTTTATTTTGTTTTATTTGTTTAAAACATTTTATTTTTACTAAAAAAAAATTATTCTTTTCATGTTTATAACTTAAAAAATTTGCCTTTTTTACTACCTAAAGCAGTAAATCAGTAAATCAAACCCCTACCCGTGATCTATTGATCTATTGATTCAAGTCATATTTTGTATAACATAACACAAAACTTTTATTCTTTTTATGTTTATAAAGTAAAAAAAATACCTTTTAACACACCATAAAGCAGTAAATCAAACCACCCACCCCATCCGTGATCTATTGATTTGTCATATTTTGGATAACATAACAAAACTTTTATTCTTTTTATGTTTATAACTAAAAAAAAATTTGCTTTTTTACACACCACTAGAGCAGTTAAATCAGTAAATGCAAACCACCCACCCTAACCTCCAACCACCCCTGATCTATTGAACTATTGATCTATTGATTCAAGTCATATTTTGTATAACATAACACAAAACTTTTTATTCTTATGTTTTATGTAAAAAACTTACATTTTTACATACCTAGCAGTAAATCAGTAAAATAAACCACCCACCCTTCAACTTGTACCCCTTAACACCAGTCCGTGAGTTACTTGATTCATTGATTACAAGTCAATTTTGTATAACATAACATTTTTTTTAATTTCTTTTTAATTGTTTACTCCCAGGTTTATAACGTAAAAAAACTTACATTTTTTACATCCCTAAAGCAGTAAATCAGTAAAACAGTAAACATATATATTATATATATATATATATTACTCTATAGCTATTTAGTTTATTATATTTATAATAGTATATATATCCGATTCGTATTGTCCTCGGTATTTTACTATAGCTAGTTGATAATCCAATATTATATATATATATATATTATATATATATATTAATATATATATATTATATATATTATATATATTATCCTCTTACTTATTATTATAATTTATTATTATTATTATTATTAATTATTTATATTATTATTATTATTATTATTTTATTATTATTATTATTATTATTCCTCTTTTTTTTGTATAAGCTCGTTTCATATCAATTTGGCTGTATAGGTCTCCTTTGCATACACACATTATCATAGTAAACATATTTATTGTTATTGCTGTTTGTTGTCTAGCGAGATTATAGGCACTTTTGAACTGATATGGTTCGTTCGTACGTCATATTCTTGTTTACTTTCTTCTGATTGGATGAAAGAGAGAACTTCATTACATCTTTATTGTTTATACACTCGAGTTTCGTCAGCAAGACATTTTTCGCTCTGCTGGAACGATGACATCTCACCCCACCTCTACACTTGTTGTCGATATCTTTACGAGACCCTTCGTTATTCCCAACGATGTGTCATTTATATTTATACGTAAACAAGATGGATCCCGATACATTGCTTGAATTCCAGCCGGAGGAGCAAATAATAGACCCTTATTCATTTCTGTTGAAGAATTCATCAAGATTATTGATATCACAGGAGCATGGTTAAAGGATAAGTGTCATCAGATGTATCGACTCGTAGTGAAATATCTAGCTGTGGAGACAGTGTGAGAGGTTCTAATAAAATAGATGTTGTTTCTCGTCGTGTGACAATATTAAAAGCCTTGATGTACGCCTCTATTGGAAGTCTCTCAATAATGCCACATTCTGGCGTACATGTATAGGGTTCACAGTTCGAACATTTGAGAATATTACAGCTTTGATTAAAAATAAAAACACGAAATTATCACCATCTTAAGGATGTTGACATACTTGAGGACTTAATACATATAGCTCATGGAGCAATCTACGATATTTACACTGAAACATGTGGTTAACCATATAATGGGGTATACAGGAGTATGCTAATAACTAGCAGCATGGATAAGTTTACTTCTCTCAGGCAAGAGAGAATGAGTACTGTTGGAACCAAAATATGTAGAAAAATGGTTTAGTGGCTGCATGAATGGCATTTTATACTTTACATTCCTTTCAAAAGGGACGAATAGGTGAGTGTGAGCGGTCAGGGAGTTGAATTCCTGGGATATATAGAATTTGCTTAATTATGTTGAATCCTATGTCCCTGCTTTAAGATGAATTAATATATTAAAATAAAACTAATAATGTTTTTTATGTAATTATTAACGCTCTTTTCAGTGGACAATTATGTATTAAAAATGAAAACTTGTTTTTTACTTCCTTGTTTTCGCTTTTAATTGGTTAAAGGTTGTTAATGATAGCTGATTATTCGTCTGGTTGTTGTGTGTTAAGTGTGTTATGTTCATAGTTTTAGGTTGACAGAGGATAAAACTTTTACTATGTTTTGCATTTATCCGTTAGGTATATGCATAGTTAGGAGTAAGGTTTGATAAATTTTTAAATATTAGCTATGTTTAAATGTAAAAAAGCTTTGTTGTTATGATAAATTTTTGTTAACTATTACCATGTTAATGTAAAATTAACATTGATATGTTAGAGATATGTTCGACAAAGTGTGAATAGGTTACGTTTTTGTATGCTATGTTAGTTACTTTACTGTTGTTAAGTATGGAACTTTTTAATGTTAGCCAGTTTATTTCGTACTTAAGGTGTGTTAGGTTGTTGTTGTACATTATATTCTTAGTTCAGGTGATTGCTAGTGTTAGCTTATTAATGTGAAAACTTGTTAGCTAGCATATATACGTTGATTAGTGTATAAAGAACTTGTTTTTTGTGTTATGTTTATCCAAAATGATACTTGAAATGTGACTTGAAACAATAGATCAAAAGATCATGGTAAGGTGGATGGAGGGAAGGAGGGAAGGAGGGTAGGGGAGGGTGGTTTGATTTACTGCTTTAAAGTATGTAAAAAACGAACGCAAATTTTTTACGTTATAAACATAAAAAGAATAAAAGTTTTGTGTTATGTTATACAAAATATGACTTGAATCAATAGATCAATAGATCACGGATGGGGTAGGGAGGGTAAGGTGGGTGGTTTGATTTACTAATTTACTGCTTTAGGGTGTGTAAAAATGTAATTTTTTTACGTTATAAACATAAAAAGAATAAAAGTTGTGTTATGTTATACAAAATATAACTTGAATCAATAGATCAATGGATCAATAGATCACGGATGGGGATGGGGAGGGGCAGGGTGTTTGGTTTGAATTACTGATTTTTTTTCTTTTAACTGCTTTAGGGCATGTAAAAATGTAAATTTTTTACGTTATAAAACATAAGAAGAATAAAAAGTTTTGTGTTATGTTATACAAAATATGATTTGAATCAATAGATAAATAAATCACGGGTGGGGTGGGGAGGTTAGGGTGGGTGGTTTGATTTACTGATTTACTGCTTTAGGGTGTGCAAAAACGCAAATTTTTTAAGTTATAAACATAAAAAGAATAAGTTTTGTGTTATGTTATACAAAATATGACTTTAATCAATAGATCAATAGATCACAGATGGGGTGGGGAGGGCAGGGTGGGTGGTTTGATTTACTGATTTACTGATTTACTGCTTTAGGGTGTGTAAAAATGTATTTTTTTACGTTATAAACATAAAAAGAATAAAAGTTTTGCGTTATGTTATACAAAATGGGGCCTGAATCAATAGATTAATAGATCACGGGTGGGGTGGGGTGGGGAGGGGTAGGGGGGGTTTGATTTACTGATTTACTGCTTTAGGAAATGTAAAAATGCAAATTTTTTAAGTTATAAACATGAAAAGCAAATTTTTTTTAGTAAAAACAAAATGTTTTAAACAAATAAAACAAAAAATAAATAAAAATTTGAAAAATAAATAATTTTTTTAAAAAATAAATAAAATTTAAAAAGTAATTAATATTTGAAAATAAGACCTTGAGTCAATTGAAGCTTCGTGCTCTTCCTCCAGTCTTATTTATCTTTTTTCTTCTGTGTTCTCCAAATTTTATCTTTCTATGTCAATTTCCAAGGTTTTGGGGTTCAGCCCCAACACCATGTGAGCGTAACAACATGTAACTTCGTATGTGACGGTTACCTTATAAGAAAGGTGTATGTATACCACGTTTCGTCCTTCTATGTCAGTTTCCAAGGATTTGGGGCACAGCCCTATCCTTCAATGGACGTAGCGTCATGTTACCTCAGCTGCAACCGAGGATAACTTATAAGAAGGGTGTATACCAAGTTTCATCCTTCTATGATCATTTTCAAGGTATTGGGGCTCAGCCTCAACACCATATGAGCATAGAGTCACTTTACTTTTGGTTGTACCGAGGATACAATTATAAGAAGGGTGTAATACAAGTTTCGTCCTTCTACGTCAATATTCAATGTTTTGGGGTCAGCACCCCCTCTGGGGAGGGTGCACGGTCTTTTAACCTTGACTGCACCGAGGATACCTTATAAGAAGGGTGTATACCAAGTTTCAGCCTTTTACGTCAATATCCAATGTTTGGGGGCCAGCACTCCCCTCCGGGGGGTGCATGGCCACGTAACCTTGTTTACGACGAGGTTACGTCACCCCCGATGGGATGTCATGTTTGCGAGAGATTTTATGTAGCAAACTCTATCCGGTGCTTGGTGCGGGACGGGGAGGGATCACTGCGGGGCGGTGTCAACCCTTTGAACAACAATTATACATACATAATTAACAAATAATAATAAAAAAAATAAAAAAAAATAACCTAGGCAATGATACCTTAAATATTTCGATCCACCCTTATTTATTTATTTATCTATTATTTTGAATTATTTTTTTATTTTTCCGTCTCGCACGCAAACCTTACCCGGGTAGATATATATACGCAGAAAAAGTGAAAGTGAAAGTCATTTCCCGGGTTTCAAGGAGGCTATCTCGGAATCTGTCTACCCACTACTACCACATTAGTCAATTTTGGCAAAACTGTATGGCTAAGAACCTCTAGCACTGCTGGCTTCTCAAGATATTTGAGGTTATATCTCTCAAATTCATATATTAACGTTCGAATTTCGTTTTAAGTAAAATCTTATTGCATTATAAGTTGGGTCTAAGACAGGCTTTAGAAAAATGATGTCATAACCAATATATTCATCTAAATTTTTTTTATCTAGATGTTCAAGAGCCTTATTATAACTATCTTCACCCTATGGTGTTCCTTTAGTTAAAAAAGAATAATTTTAATTCCCTTTACACTATGGTATTACTTTTACTAAAGGAATACCATATTTTAAACCACAAAGATGGCAGGAGTTGGGGTCTCTCGGCCTCCCGGTGGAAGACGGGGGACATAGTCCCCCCTCTGTACCCCGTTGGCTCGAGTCCCCTAAATGGGGAAAATAAAAATTTTTGTTTCTTAATAGTAGAGTTAATATAATTAATATTAACATAATTTAGGATAATATTAATACTATTTAATGTAAATATTTTTAAATGTTATTAACTCAAAAGGAATCACATTTTTCTGATATATAATTATAAACATGACTAATTCCTGGCACGGTATCCAAACGTTTTTTTTTCTTTTTTTTTCTAAAATTCTGAATTTCATATTAAACTGAAAACATTACCCAAACAAGTTTTTATTTATTTATTTATTTTATTATTATTATTATTATTATTATTATTATTATTATTATTATTATTATTATTATTATTATTATTATTATTATTATTATTATTATTATTATTATTTCTTTATTTTCATTTTATTGTTTATTTCTTTATTTTTTTTATTATTCCTGACGCAGCAGCAGCAGCTGCAGCAGCAGCGGTCGTTGGAGTTGCAGTCACCACAGAGCGCGTTTATTATTATTATTATTATTATTATTATTATTATTATTATTATTATTATTATTATTATTATTATTATTATTATTATTATTATTATTATTATTATTATTATTACGTCGAAGAAATTGAGATCACGGAGTGATCTCAATTTTGAGCCGACTTTTGCTTAGCCCTCGGTTCCATCTCCGTCTTCTGCTCAGCCTCCGACTCCGGTTCCAGTCAAAAAAGTTTCGAATCCTGCTCCGGCTCCGCTCCGGCTCCGACTCCGCCCCATTCCGACTCCCTATATATATAATATATATACTGTATATATATATATTATAATATAATATATATATATATATATATATAGATATATATTTTATATATATATATATATAATATATATATATATATATATAATATGTTTAATAACCGAGTCGAAGCCATCGATTCTTGAAGGGAATCGATTTTTAGGCTCCGGCTCCGGCTCAGCCTATGGCTCCGATATATATCTACAATGGTTAGAGTTATCGTATCGGGTTAAAATTTGGAGGGGGGTTAGATGATGAGGTAACCTCGTTGTAGACGAGGTTACATCCCCGTGGGTCCACCGAAGGGGGACCCCACCCCCATTAAAAAATCGAAGTGTTTCTAATTGGCTGGAGGCTACGTAGAGGATTCGGAGTTGGAATTTTAGAAAGAATTGGTATTGGAATCTGAGCAGTGGCTCCGTCACCGGTGCTGGAGCGGTTGCGGTGCCGAGTTAATAAACATTCGTATAACAACAATATTGGTGTCCTTATAAGGGTTAACGAGGTCGTAGAGCTTGAATATGATGGTTATAAGTCCGTATATGGTGTCTAGGACCCCTATTGAGGGGGGCCCGGACTGAAAAAAAAGCACAGATTGCAAAACAGAGGTCGAAGGAAGAATGAAGAAGGATGAAGGAAGAATAAGAGGGAAAGAATGAAGGAGTTTGACTCAGAGGAGTAGGAGTTGACAGCTGCACCGGTGCTGGCTCCGGTGCGGTGCCGAGTTATTAAATATTTGTGTAATGATACAATATTGGTGTCTTTATATATGTTATAGGGTCTGTAGATTTCGAAAATAATGGTTTTCAGAACCATCAAGAAAAAATAAAAAAATAAATAAATAAATAAATAAAATTTCTTATTATTTTTGTTTATAACTTACAAATTTACTTTTTTTACATACCCTAAATCAGTAAATCAAACCACCATCCAACCACCCTCCTGTCCAGTTGTGATCTATTGATCTATTGATTCAAGTCAAAATTTTTACTAAAATTGTAACGTTTTACATACCCTAAAGCAGTAAATCAGTAAATCAAACCACCATCCAACCACCCTCCTGTCCATCCGTGATCTATTGATCTATTGTTTCATGTCACATTTCGAGTATCACTTTGGATAAACATAACATAAAATCAAGTTCTTTTACAAAGATCAATCATATATGATGACGTAACAGTTTCTGCCATTATAAGCTACATAGCATCAACCTGAATAAGAACATAGCCCCCAAAACAACCAAACCTAACCATCTTTAACAGAATAAAATTTAATGTTAACAATACGGAGTTTCACACTTAACAACAGTAAAGTAAACTAACATAACTACAAAACTTAAACTTATTCATACATGTTCAAGGCAAATGTTCTCTAACATAACAATGTTAATTTCATTAACATGGTATTAATTTAACAAAAATTTACCATAAAACATGAGTAATTATCATACAGACCAGCAAAAGTATGCTAACGTAACAAAGTTTTCACATTAATAAAGCCAACATAACATTACCTGAACTTAAGATATAATATACAACGACAAAAGCTAACACACTGCTTAAGCAAGAATAAACTGTTAACATTAACAAGGTCCAAACTTATCAACAGTAAAAGTAACTAACAAAGGAAACAAAAACATAATCTATTCGCACTTTATCAAATAGCTATATTCCAACATGACAATGTTATATTTTACGATTAACATAGTAATATTTAACAAATATATTTTATCATAACCTTAACTAAACCATCATAATACCTAACGGTAAAGACAAACAACGCAAAGTTTTACCCGTTGTAAAGCTAAACTATGAATAAACATACTTAACACACCACAACCAGACGAATAAACACCCTATCATTAACAACTTTGTCAATAAAGCGAACATACGAGGGAAGTAAAACAAATTTTTTTGAACAATATAATTTTTTTCATTTTAAAAAGGATATCTAAATACATAAAAAAAATATAAATACAATAAAAACAAGTTTATTTTAAATATATTAATTATCTTTATCCGAGAACAAAGGATTCAAGTTGGGTAAGCTCTATATATATCTCTCTAAAAATTCAACACCCTTTCAAAGGATGTAAGTATAAATGCCTCAGAACACTAAACCATTTTTTGGCGTATGACGATTTAGCAGCACTCATTTTCTCATACAAGAGAAGAAAGTAAACTCACCAAGCTTGATAGTTATTAACGCACTCCTGTATACTGTATTAAACGGGAAACATATTGTTTCGGTATAACATCATAGATTACACCGGTTGCTATATGTATTAAGTCCTCGAGTTATGTTCAACATCGTTAACGGTGCGATGTTAAAATTCGTTTTTTATTTT
>JABUQX010067305.1:0-12500 GCA_015478945.1 Trachelipus rathkii
AAACAATATCTTACAACATATGTAACGTTATAATATTATTTTACATTATTTTACAATTTTTATTTTATTTATAGCTAAAACTTTATATCATAACATATTGTTTAATTATCTATACAGAGGTCAAGTGATAATAAAGTAATGCTAACATTATACAAACTTTCAGCATCATTGGACTACATTAAAAGTACCTAAGCACTTATTAATATATATAATATAACTATATCGTCCATAAAATCAGATAACCTATTCACATTATACGTTTATTATCAAACATTCTCTTGATACATATCAATGTTAAATTTGTAATACAGAGGAGGAATTAGTACATCGTGTTAACTGATCGATACCCGCGCGAGAGAAGTTTTAGTCTTACTCCATATGATACGTAAGTCCTCATTATGAGTAACATACTCGGATCGAAAACATTTGAGTAATACTGCTGACGTAACCAATGTTTTACATCAACTTTCGTAACATTTAACAAAAGATACATTCTCTAGCTAGAGATACCTGATTCCCGGCGAGGTTTTAGTGTTAAATATGACCCCCTCCCAATTAATAGTAGGCTGTGTGCCTCTAATCACGCTAACGAAAGGTAAGGAATTGAGAAATAAAAGTGAAGTCGCTATCAAACATAGAAACCTATATGTTTTCAAAAATGATCAAAGCCACATATCTACACATAAAAAATAAACAAAATTTTTATCCATATATTTAGTAAAAATAAGTCCTTGAGTAAAATATCACAGTAAAAAATGCAATAATTTACTGAAGTTTTAAAGCAGTAAAATCAGTAATCAGTAAATCAAACCACCCATCCCTGCAGTCAGGACACTTACGTATCATCAATAAAAGACCATATATTTAAAAAGCATAGAAATATATAGCCCTCAACACCACCTCTGTGATCTTAATTGAGATATCTATATATTGAATATCAAGGTTACAATATATATCAAAAAGATATACAATTAATTAGGGACAAATCATTAAATCAATAAAATAATTCATAATTATTATTAATAATACTAATACTATAACTACTACAATATAAATATTATATATAGTACTGTTTTAAGTCAGTGGCATGCAGACACAATACATGAAATAATATCGTAAAGATCATATTACCACAAATCCATTTAGGCATTACTTGTAGTAAGCATTTTTAAGTGTCTGATAGTGATTTAAATATTGTTTATCTATATATAACACACTAGAAACATTTATAACACATCGACCCGCCTTGAACGCCAGAAAAGTTATGTAATTTTTCCTCACTCATATTATAAGCTTATAAAATAGATATGAATATTATATAGTCAAAATTAGCCCAAAATAATTCAACCAACTTAATAGTCTGCCGTTTTCCAGTTTAAGGTTCATTACTGTGAAAATATTTCTCAGTACTGAGAGTGACTTATGCAGTGTTGGGCACAGAATAGGCTGAGAGAGAGAGCAACCTCTCAAAATGTCTAACTCCTAGAGCAGGTGTACGATATCAAGTGAGGCAGATCATCTGAAATAATACTAATTATGAATTCATTACGGTTCCAGACTTTCGAACGGATCCAAGGGTCTAGAGATGCACGATCACAACTAAGGTGTCACACATCCTAATATGTACCCATGTCGACACACCACAAGTTTTTTTCATTATAGAGAGTAATAAAATGAGAATATACTCAAGCTCTCTTTCGGTGTTTTTCATGTCACATTTTTCATACAATGATATTGGTGTTCCATTCCCCAATTCGTAAGTTAGAATAGACGATTGGTGTTGTAACTTAATTCCTTTTTTTTTTGCATCTAAAAGTGTTACATAGTCATTTTATCTTTTGGTTGGGCTCTCTGCAAAGTAGGGGATATTGGATTCACTACAATAAAGTATCCAATGTGGAAGGTTCCATGTATGAACTCATAGATTATGCGAGGATATCATTATATAGTCTATAAATAATCTAGGGCAAACTGTCAAGCTATTTTATATTTTGGTCCACATAACTCTATAGTTATAAACTTTTTTATAATAAACCTAGTTAGTGAGTTTTATTTAGCAGTATTGGTCCACCACCTCCCAGTATCCTAAACAACATCAATGTAAATACAACCTTTCCGTTATCATAACACCGTCATAATGATACTCTGGAGAATCAGAGGAGATCAAGAACCGCCCTATCATTTACAAAAACTTCATCATTTCTTGAGCATATCTCTAACAAAGTGTTATTTCCACATTGGTCACGCCTACAATGAGATAATTTTGGTAGTAACTAGTCATCGTACCAGCCATTGCATTTTATTGTTGATAGCACTCAACAGGCTTTAGGTTGGGCTGAGAATCGGTCCAACTTTGTTATATTGGTGCAGGTATGGCCAATGCTCTATTTAATAATTCATGGAACTGTTGGTAGGATATTTTATATCCAGACAGGTTGAGCTCGCTTAAATGCTATAAATATAAGAGTGTCGGGAGCTCATCAAGCTTTTTCGAACGATACAAAAGATTTGGAGATTGCAAATCAAGCTGAACTAAGTCGAGCAGGCTTGAGGATTACTTATAGAAATTCGAGTAATTAATCAACACGTTACAAGAAAAGTACAATATTAGAGATCACGTCAATTAACTTAATAACCTGCTTCTACTAGTTAATCAACTAATAATTAACGAACATTTTATCCTGAACAATGCTAATAATAATGATTATCACCAGTATCTTAGAAATTTTGAGCGGATATTTCAAGACGTTAATCTTCATACTCATGCGATTAAAGAGCAGGCCAACACTGATATTAGAGCTGTCAATCTTCATCAGATTATTCAACAGACTAGTCAAGTTAAACTTTTGTGCTCTACAAAAAACAAATGAATTTTTTTTGTGTGATAATATATATATATAGTATATATATATATATTATATATACAGCTGTCACCACCTAGAGTTATAAATGATACTCGTATATCTATATATATATATAGGCGAGACGGCGTAAATAGTCATTATCGAATGCTAGACAAACGTCTTTATGGCAAAAATGTTCTAGCTACATTAGAGAGTTATTAAATATATTTATTATTATTCATTGATAATACTTTAAATGGCTTAAACAAGAATCGTTCCAACATTTACAGTATCGTTGACTGTACGCTTATACACTCTATATTGTACTTGTCCACTGGTTGCTATTAGGCTGCCAAGATCGAGTGATCTAATTTTCGTTTATATATATATATATATATATATATATATTATATATAATATATATATAATATATATATATTATATATATATATATATATATAGTATATATATACTTAAAGAAGCAGGTTGAGCGCTGCCGTTTTTTCTATGATAGAGTATTGTATCGGTTTGAAACTTGGTATATAATCTATGTATGTGGTGGTAAACTGATTTCCGGCGAGTTTTGGTGTCGATAGTGGTACCCTAAGTGGGTGCTACCCCCAACGCCAGGTCAAATTGCGCTCGTTGAGCCTTCTCTTTCCGTGTGAGCGAGACGACCGACCGACGACCGATGTATAACCGAAGGTATAAAGGGCTAACGGGCCTTACTTTGTATGTATATCTCTAGATGGTCTGCTAATAATAAATTATTATCTACTCGGCCTTAGATTAATCCGTATCGGGCAAAATTTGGTGACGCCACTATATGTGACGTAACTCTCGTCGTAGACGAAATGCGAAGAAACTCATTCTCAAGTTGAGCACTGCAATCTCTAACGACTATAACAACCTTAACTAAGCCAACCTAGGATAAGTATTTCTCGTGAAGCAATTACAGGTTGAAATATAATCCCAAGATAAAACATCAAGATAGCGAGTTCTTTTGCAAATCTTGTCTTAACTTTTACAGTGAACTTGTGACTCATAGAAAATATTTGACTTCTCAGATCCATAGTTTGACATTTTACAAGTAGTTGAGCAAATAGTTTAAATATAATTAAAATTATAGTATTTCAATCCAATGTTATAATTTTCGGACCATCTTGTGATCTTGTGTGCGTGTTTTTATTGTACCTTTCGCGGGAAAATTTTCCGTCAAAGAGTAAAACAAATATAATATGACTTTGAATATAATAAAAGTTTATTTTTATAATCCCAAATACTTTAGTATTTTCTCTTGGTACCAAATTTTAAATAAAAATGCCTAATAATTTTAAAATGCTTTGTTTTACATTTTGGCGGAAATTTTCCAGCCAAAGGTAAATTGCACCCACACACATAAAAAAGATGGTCCGAAAATTAGAACATTGGATTGAGATACTATAATTAAAATTATACTATGTTGAGCCAGAGGTTGCCAAAACTTTAAAGTAAAATGCTCATTGTGTGTTGTGACCACATTTCCTTTCCTAAAAGAATTACTTGATTACCAGCAATTGGACAATGGATGGAAGAACCACTCATTACTAAATCATAAAGAAAAGGGATTAGCTTTGACGATGTCTGCAGAAATGTTTAGGAGGTAGGTTTACGAGCTGAGAACTGTCACTAGTTTACCAGCATATCCTTATCTGTGGACTCTGATGCGGCTGTTGATTGTCCTTCCTTTCTCAAATTTTTCGGTGGAGAGTTTTCAGCAGTTTGAAGGACTGCAAAAGTTATCACAGGAACAAGGTGAAAACTGCAACAGTGGTGGCTCTAATAGTAACAAAGGAAGGAATTGAAAAACAGGGAAGTGTTCACTTTGAACCTTCCTCAAAAATGCCTTCTAGCTCTTTATGGAATTAAGTTCATCATATTGAGGTTAGTACAGCATAGAATATATATATATATATATATATATATATATATATATATATTATATATATATCAGCATAGTATATATATATTTATTATAATATATATAAATATATTATATATATATATTTATAATATATTAATAAATATAATATATATATATATATATATATATATATATATATATATATATATATATAATATATATATATATATATATATATATATTATATATATATATATATATATAGTATATTTACAAGAAAAATTAAACAAATTATTTTCATAAAAAAAATCCCATCTTAGGTCATTCCCTTGTCTTAAATGTCCGCCTTTTCTGATAATGATTAATTTTTATAGACATCATATTCCTCATTCGCTGACCCACAAGTATTTTTTCTCCACATATTATAAGCTTATATAATAATAATGATATTTATAGTCAAAATTCCCAAAATAATTACAATTATATTCTGCGTTTCCAGTTAAGTTCATTAGTTGATAGAACGAATCATTCTATGGGGTTGAGCACAATATCGGGCAACCCAAATTTTCTACGGTGTACGTAGGGCAGATATAATATACGATAGAATTAAAGGGTAGTGGGCAGGATATCTAATTATGCCCAAACTACCCGCGCCCGTTTTTATGCTAATAATGGATAATGGCTCCCATTTCGGTGATTTTATATATTAATTTTCAAATATTTCTACTAAGGTATTCCTTTTAAACTATTTAATTAATTTTTTTTGTTAAGTATCTAGATAGATTTCATTTTGGTTTGTGCCAGAAGAAACTGATCTCCAAGCTTGAGCAACGTAAACTTCGACGCATCGAAGAAGCACGACTCCGCACCAAAACAGCAACAGTGACTCAGTAGATGGAAGCACCAATCCATTCAACACTCATCAGGATGGGAGTAACGATGGTGGAGACACTTCTACAACCCTTACCTCTGATGGGGAAGACCAAGGAAAGGTAAGCATATTTCAAAATCTGATTTTCGTATATACCTGTTCTATAAACAATCTGCATATATATATATATTATATATATATATATATATATATTAAATATATATATATATATTATATATTATATATATGATATATATAGATATATATATAATATATATATATACCTTATTATATATAGTATATATATATTATATGTGTGTGTGTGTGTGTGTGTGTGTGTGTGTGTTTTCCTTTCATCAGAGTTCATCTGAAGATCCTCCCCGCAAACGTCGTCGTACACGTGATATTGAAGATCATCCTTCTCCTATGGTAGGCTAAGGACCCAGCATTGTTGAGTCCAATGAAGCTGTAGATACACGTGAAGACCCCTCTTCCCCCTTATCTGAAGCGACTGTCCCTTCCTTCGGCTTCTTCGGTAAGTTACAATCTAATTATTCTAAATATTACTGAAAAATATTATTACATGATAGTAGTTACTCAAATACTCATGAATTTTCATTCTTTTTTCCAGAATAAGCGTAAACGCGGACACAAGGATCATCCAGGTCGTATCGTGGACGACGGTGCTGTTGCTGGACCTTTGAGTGGAAGCGTAGTGGTATTTCACGACGATGAGAAGAGGATGAACCCCCTGTTCCTTTTTCAACCGAATTACTGAAAGTATCGAGTGAAGGTTCTACGCGTAATTCAGGTATTATAGATACTCACAGATTTAGGGTAAGACTCGATGATACGCGGATCTTTAATGAAAGCCGCGATATTGAGGTTCTTGTAAGTGTCATTCACAGTGTAATATAATCCGCTTAAGAAGGGAGGTGGCCTATCAAGAGTATAGCATAAGAGTAGGGTTCATATTTACGGATAGGAATGGAGGCCAATATCACGTGAAAATTCCTTATGCGATGATGTCCACGTCCAATTTAGCACGGTATTTATCTGAAAGGTTTCTTGGGTTCTTCCAATTGGGAGACCAGGCCATGCTGGAAGAATTCATTGTAGATGTACAGGTCAGCCACAATCCGGCAGGTAATGGGCCAATTGACCCTTCTGTAAACTTTAGGCATCATCACATCAATAGAAACCATATGAGGATAAGCAATGACGATAGGGAATTAATAAGCGAAGTAGGATGTGGGTTCAGAGCTATAGCTGCATGTTATAAACTTCATACCCATATCCCTAAAAAACCCAAGCAACCTCCACCTAAAATAGGTAATTTTAAACCTAATGAGCTAGTTACAGTAGGTAAGAAAATTGCAAAACGTTTTGGTTTGGCCTATGAAGTAGCAATAAAACCTGAGGATTTTGCAATAACAGAAAAGGTATTAGGGTGTAGGATATTTGTTTTTGCTAATGATAAGAACTTCAAGCTCGAAGTAATGTTTAAACCTCATGAGAAGGGTAGGCTAAAACCGCTCTTTGTAATAGGTTTTGATGCAGCAGAAACACATTATTATCCTCCTTTTCCCAAAGATTCGATCAAGTTAGCTATAGGGTGTGAAGAACCTAAGGATGTCGGTGGGCCTATTCTGTGCGCGAAATGTTATATAGTTTCACTGACCATTTAGTTAAACATTTAAAAGACGATTGCACTGAATACAGATGCGTCCAATGTTTAACTTATAAATGCAAAAGTAAGCCTAGCGATGTCGATAACCTTTTACATTGTGATGATTGCAATCACGAATTCTATAATGCTGACTGTCTTGAATTGCATAAAGGTAGCACATGCAAATACCTTAAAGTATGTGATTTATGCGATACAGAGATACTGGCCGATAAGGGAGGAGATCATCGGCACGACTGCATGCATATACACAGTGTAGGATATGCAGTGAGAAGTATGGTGTAGAAGGTGCCAACCATCAATGTTACATGAAAAAAGGCAAGGTTCCGTCAGATAAAGATATCGCTAAGAGAAAGAAAACGTTCACGTTCTATTATGATATAGAAACCTATAATCATAATAACGTGAAGAGGAAGGAGGACGAATAAAAACTGATATGATTCCATATATTCTGGTCAGTATGTTAGTAAGCAGTGATTGTGGTGAGAAGGAGCTAGGTAATGATCAGTGCAGAGCCTGTGGAACTAAGCGGATTGAAATATTTAAACTGGATTTAGATGCAGCAGGAGTACGAAAAGTGCCCTGTCGACCTCTTTCTCAACTATATATTCGACTTCGCAGAAAAACAAAGCGAATATATTAGTTGCTGCACATAATGGAGGGAAGTTCGACACGCAATTCGTTTACAGCAAACTGCTGGCCAGACCTACCGTGCATGCCTTATCTTCCAATCCTGTGAAACGCGGAACCAAGATAATAACTATGACTGCTAACCGCAATATTCAGTTTAAGGATGTTAATGTTCATGCCCTGTGCACTGAAAAAACTCCCTAAGTGCATGGGGCTTAAAGGCGAGGTATCTAAAGGTTACTTCCCTTACCGTTTTCTTACCCTTGAGAATATAAATTACAAGGGTCGAATTTCTGATAAGGCAACCTTTGAGATACACCGTATGACCGATAGTGAAAAGGAAGATTTTGAACGATGGTATAGTACATTTAACGATAAGGAATACGATATCATGAAGGAATGTATTTCTTATTGTGTTCAAGATGTTAATATTCTACGTCGATCCTTTGAGAAATTCAGGAAAATTTTCCTTAGGGATCATAAAGTTGACTGTCTTCTTGATTGTTCTACCGTCGCATCATTATCCTTCTTTATTTATACAATGCATTTCATGCCTGAAAAAACATTGGCCCATATAGGTCGAGCCGACGATACCAACTATACTCCTATGATGGTGTGAAATGGCTTACGTTCATGGAGATGTATAAGGGATTCCGTATCGAACACGCAAGGAACAGAGGTGAACGTAAGTTTAAAATCAAAAATATGTACCTAAAACCTGATGGGTACGTTGAAATTCTAGCTGAAGACTACACACCCTTTGACATTAATGAATTCTTAGCTACACGTCAACTCGACGTCAATGAACAAACGCTATAGTTGAATACCAAACGTTTTCCACCTTCCGCTGATACCCCCATGAAGAAGATTGTCTGGCTCTTTCACGGCTGTGTTTGGCATGGTCATCAAGCATGCAAGAAAGGTTTAGAAAGTCTTTGGGGTGTATCAAGTCTTGATCGGTACAGTAAGACCATGCGACAGGAAAGGGATTATAAGGCTCAGGGCTACAAAGTTATTAGAATATGGGAATGTGAATGGAAGAAAATGAAACATTAGTGTGAGGTTACTATTGTAAACAACGATGACGAGACACGGACGGAGAATCTAGGAAGGTATGTCCAGTCAATAGGGAATGAGTTGGCAAATGGTTAACTGGTGTTAGGTGATGCATTGTATGGAGGCCGTACAGAACCTTTTGTATATTATTATCCTCCTACAGAAGGCGTTCAATTGAAGTATCTGGACTTCACGTCATTGTATCCCTACGTGCAGAAAACAAAACCATTCCCTGCAGGTATGCCCACGAAACTCGTAGGTAGGGAACTCCCTTCCATAGATAAGTTTGGGCATGAAATGAACACCACATATTTCGGTCTCGCATATGTTTCTGTGTTACCACCTAAGACTCTGTATTCCCCTGTTCTCCCTGGCCGATATGACAACCGGTTAGTATTTTCGCTTTGTAGAACATGCAGTGAGACCGGTTATTAAGGTAAATGCAAACACGGATAAACAAAAGGAGTATACTGCAGTCCTGAGTTGGAATTGGCAGTGCAGAAAGGATATAAGATCGAAAAGATCCATGAAATATGG
Source organism: Trachelipus rathkii (assembly GCA_015478945.1). Classification (NCBI taxonomy): domain Eukaryota; kingdom Metazoa; phylum Arthropoda; class Malacostraca; order Isopoda; family Trachelipodidae; genus Trachelipus; species Trachelipus rathkii. Next base: position 9,528 of record JABUQX010067305.1, read on the forward strand.
AAATTCACACCTTCAAAGGACATCTTCGGAGAATGTCAAAACATTCCTGAAATGGAAGACTGAGGCCTCTGGTTTATCAGACGGTATCACTTACAAAGTCTGCGAAGAATTCCTTCAGTTCCTACAAAATTTCAAGAACATCGAGGAAATAACACAAGACCCCCACAATATTGAAACTAATCCTGGAATGCGTTATATAGCCAAACACCTCCTCATTTCATTATGGGGCAAACTAGCCCAGCGCATTCCAAGGAATGAAGACATTGTATGCACGAGCTATGATCAGGTCTAGGACTTAATGAAGAGGTCAGATCTGGAAGTAAGAAACATCATTGTAGCTGGCGATAAACATATAGCCGAAGTCACGCACACTGACTTCACTAATAAGACAGCAAAAGCAACAAATGTAGCTGTCGCGTCCTTCACCACTGCGTATGCTAGGGTAGAGTTGTACGGCCTCCTCGAATCTCTAGGGCAACGAGTTCTTTACTGCGATACAGACAGTTGTGTCTTCATTGCACGTAAAGGTGACTATATCCCTCCCACTGCAAATTCCTCGGCAATCTGACGGACGAGATAGGCCAAGGAGTTATAGCCGATAGTTTCGTATGCACTGGTCCTAAATCATACGCTATTCGATTAAAGAAGAATGACGGGAGTTTTGCCTACATCTTAAAAGCAAAAGGACTAACGTTGAACAGGGATACCGAACACATAGTTAATTTCCATGGCATGGCAAAGATTAACTTCGACAAGATGGTTAAGGATGTTGAGAAGACCAAGAACCGTGATTGGATGGTCTTAAACGACGATAATCATTTCTACAACATGATCAAGGGCACAGATGTGACAGTTTTAGCTGTTACGCAAATGATGAGTGAAGACGGTGAATCTTCGCTTCACAAGGATATTCACATTCTACACAATTCCGATCAGCCTCATGTGAATAATGAAAATCATTACCGTGAGGTTAAGGTACCCGATATGAAAATGAGGGCGAATAATGTAGGGAATGTAACCCTAATAAATGGGATTAAAAGGTTCCGGCATACTTCGAACAAGAGGAATCTAGTTCTGGGAAGTGCCCGTACTGTAACACAGGGTTTTGATGGTATGCTATTTTCAAATATAAATATAATTTTCTTAATATATATTATATATATATATATATATAATATATATATATATATATATATATATATATATATTATATATATATATATATATATATTACAATTTTTATATATAATGTACAATTTTGATATTGTAGAAAAAAAGAAAATATTTATTTGTATTACACTTTCCTTAACCTTCATTTTTATTTATTTATTTATTGTGTCTATTTTATTTACATACGTAACACGAATGAAATTTCGTTTGGTGTGTAGGATAGAAGGTATTTAAAGACAAAAGCTGTAGGTGTCCTCACAGCGCAGTGTATTAAGCGTCTGTACTTCAGGTACCAAGGTGTGATGGAGGTATGACACCCCGTCAAGCAGAGGTTCACGTCACCATTAGGGATGTGTAGACAGCTGTCCCTTAGTACCTGAAGTGGACCGGAAGGTCACATTCACGTTCGGGCTGTGAAGTCACCTTTTTATATGTAATGTGACTGACTTAGAGAAAACCGGTGCTCAACCTTGAAACGTGGTGGGCGGGACGGGAAACGGGATAGACCAACAAATCTGAGCCATCATTAAAATATCGAAGGAAATAATCGATTATATATATAATATATTATTATATAGTTTTATATAGCTAATATATTATATATATGGGCCACGCGGTATTATATATATATGAGCCAAAGGTAGATAGTTATCGCGATACCCTATATGAGAGAGGCATTTATAACATAGTTCTTCGCGACGGATCTCCAGGGCCGTGACATATAATATAATATATAATATATAGCACTCCGACACAAGTGGCTCGCGAGGAAGGCACAGAGCCATAAGACAGGGCGATGTAGAGTGGGTTACAGCTGTGTTGTGTGTGGAATGGTAATAATTACTCTAGTTAATCCAGGAAGTGCAGGCTCTGATACACACTATGGAGAAGGTTAAATCCCACTAAGACTGTTCACTTACCTTCACTACCAGGCATGAGACACGATGAAAGTGCGATAGCATCGGAACAAATATCGAGGGCAAAAGCCTCGAAGGGGGGGGGGGGGGCAAACCATAGAGGGGGCGAGACACGTAACACGACGGTTGCTTACGGTCTGGTTGGCCAATTCTTCAAAAGGGGTGCAAAAAATCAACCTCCGGAAACGTTAATGGGAGATGATGATACAGTATCGATTTACCGGTCCAATACAATAATCCGGAACAGATATCGTACCAAAGACTTCGAATTGGGGGCCAAAAACTTAAAGGGGGAACACGTACGATGGTTGCTACGCAACCAGTCCCTGGTGCCCCTTCTTTCGAGGGGGTTGCAAAAATCAACTCAGGAAAACAGTATGGGATAAAACCGATACAGTAAATCGATGCCCAAAATAATCGATATTTTTACCGATATTTGAGCTTACGATATCCCCTCCATACTACTTGTGCCCAGGACGTTTGTAATTCCTACAATAAAACAGCATGAAGGGGTAGTGTATGCCAGTTATGGGTGGAATTATATATTCAATCTACAGTATTTAATGTGGTAAATAGTTTTTTTTATATTTTTTATTATAAGTTTTTATTATTGAGAATGTTTTGGACCCACCTCCAGATCCTCAAAATCAGTTAATACAATTTCTTATAACTGTTATATGATATTGAGAAATCGAGATAAGACGCCCCTAAAATGAGAATAATTTTTTTTTAGTCCGTGGTAACCATGCTATTGTTGATAGCACTCAACAGGCTTTAGGTTGGGCTGAGAATCGGTCCAACTTTATTAGTATTGGTGCAGGTATGGCCAATGTTCTATTTGATAAGAATTCATGGAACTGTTGGTAGGATATTTTATATCCAGACA
>JABUQX010067305.1:15000-20384 GCA_015478945.1 Trachelipus rathkii
ATATATAGATATATATATAATATATATTATATATATATATATATAATATATATATATTATATAAATATATATATATATATATATATATATATATATATATTTACAAAAAAATTAAATTAATAATTTCGTAAAAAATTACAATCTTTAGGCATTACTTGTAGTAAGCATTTCTAAGTGTCTGATAGTGATTATTATTTTTTATAACATCATAAATACACCCCCGCCTGAGCCGCAAGTATTTTTTCTCCACATATTATAAGCTTATATAATAATAATGATATTTTTAGTCAAAATTCCCAAAATAACTACAATTATAGTCTGCGTTTCCAGTTAAGTTCATTTGTTGATAGCACGAATCATTCTATGGGTGTACGTAGGGCAGATATAATATACCATAGAATTAAACGGTAGTGGGCAGGATATCTAATTATGCCCAAACTACCCGCGCCCGTTTTAATGCTAATAATGGATAAGGGCTCCCATTTCGGTGATTTTATATATTAATTTTCAAATATTTCTACTAAGGTATTCTTTTTAAACTATTTAATTTTTTTTGTTAAGTATTTAGATAGATTTTATTTTGGTTTGTGCCCAGGACGTTTGTATTCCTACAATAAGCGCAATGAAGGGTAGTGTATGCCATGTTATGGTGGATTTATATATTCAACACAGTATTTATTTGGGTAATAGTTTTTTTTATATTTTTTATTATAAGTTATATTATTGAGTATGGACCCACCACCTCCAGATCCTCAAAATCAAGTAATACAATTTCTTATCAACCGTTATAATGATATTGAGAATCGAGATCAAGAAGCCCTACATGATAATAATTTTGGTTTGTACCAGCCATTGCATGCTATTGTTGATAGCACTCAACAGGCTTTAGGTTGGGCTGAGAAATCGGTCCAACTTTGTTATATTGATGCAGGTATGGCCAATGCTCTATTTGATGATAATTCATGGAACTGTTGGTGGATATTTTATATCCAGACAGCCCGAGCTCACTTTAATGCCATAAATATGAGTGTCGGGAGCTCATCAAGCTTTTTCGAACGAGACAAGAAATTTGAAGATTGCAAATCAAGCTGAACTAAGTCGAGCAGGCTTGAGGATTATTTATAGATCACGTCAATGAACTTAATAACCTGCTTCTACCAGTTAATCAACTAATAATTAACGAACATTTTATCCTGAACAATGCTGATAATAATGATTATGACCAGTATCTTAGAAATTTTGAGCGGATATTTGAAGACGTTTAATCTTCATACTCATGCGATTAAAGAGCAGGCCAACAGATATTAGAGCTGTGAATCTTCATCAGATTATTTAACAGACTAGTCAAGATGTTAATACACTTGACATTTAGTCATTTTATTAAAAAACAATGGGCAATACAGTGAAAATTCACAAAACCAATACATTAACAGTTTACGATTCCAACTATGCTCGATATTAGATAGTCTTAATATAGCCTATAATTGGGCACAATTTGAGGCATTTCAAATTTCTCATGGGGCCAATAGGGCCGAGATGTTGTATAACAATTTGATAGCTCTAGTTGGAAGGATTAGTAATCATGCCCAACATCCCCGCCACCGCTTGTGTGGCAGTAATTTGATGATAGGAACTAACCTAGTTTTACCGGGAGATCACCAAACTATAGAAATTGCTAACAAAGCAGAGATAGATTCTTTAATAGCTCGAAAAAACCTTTTAGAAATAAGAAATTAAAAACCATATAGTAAGCAAGAAATGTACAACAGATCCAACAATAATTTAAATTTAAATAATACTTCAACACACATTTAGTCCTTTTTTTTAATCAAACATTTTGCTAACAAATAATGCCCAAAATACATACAGCATTAGTAATATTGTGCATAGAATATTTCCTGATGTAATAATAGGACATTTTAATCATTCACACTATAGCACTGTAAATTTAAAAAATAAAATAATATCAAAAAAAAGCAACTAAACACAATTTATATTAGAACACTTGACATTATGATCTGGATTAAACTTTTGTGCTTTACAAAAAAAAAAAATTTTTTTTTTTTTTATTTTGTGATTTTTTTTTTTTTTTTTTTTTAAAATTTTTTGGTAAAGGTTTAACATTAGCTTCGCCGAGTTCTCTATATATATATTATAATATATCTAGAAACGTATATATAGAATATATATATATATATATATCATATATATATATATATATTATATATATATATTATATATATTATATATATATAATATATATATATAATATATATATATTATATATAATATATATATTATATATATATAATAGTATATATATACTTATAATTTTCAATTGCTAGACAAGTCTTTATGGCAAATGTCTCTAGCGTACAAATTAGAATTATTAAATATATTTTATATTATTCGATTGATAAAAACTTTAAATTTAAATCCATTTACAATATCGTGGGTATATTAGTACTATAGAGTACTGTGCCATGACATTTGTAGTTGCCGTAATTCTAAATTTCGGTTTATATATATATATATATATATATATATATATATTTATATACTGTATATTATATATATAATATATATATATATATTAATAATAATATATATATATATATATATATATATATATATATATATATATAGTAAGAGATCGAGTTTCGGCGACGTTTATTTTCTGTGATAAGTTATCTTGTATCGGTTTTGAAACTTTGTTATAATGTCCTGATCTCGTTACAGACGAGTTTTCATGTCGATAGGACCTACCTAAGTGGGTGTTACCTCCTAGCGCCAAGGTCAAATTCTCTAGGTGAACCCTTTCTCCTTTCTCTTTCCGTGTGAGCGAGACTGACCGACCGACTGACGGGAAATTATTTATTATTATTATTATTATTACGGGTTAGGTTTATCGTTTCAGGCTAAAATTTGGTGACGCACTATGTGGTGACGTAACCTCGTCGTAGATGAAATGCGAAGAAAACTCCAATTCTCAAAGTTGAGAACTGCAATCCTAACTACTATACAAAGCTTGACTATGCACCTGGGAATAAGTACTCGTGAAGCGAGAATTGAAATATAATCCCAAGATAAAAGCATCCAAGATAGCGAGTATCTTTGCAAATTCTTGCTTAACTTTTACAGTGACTTGGACTCAAAGAATATTTTGACTTTCAGATTCATGTTTGATATTTACAAGAGTTTGAGCAAATAGTTGTAAATATAATTAAAATTATAGTATTTTCAATCCCAATGTTATAAATTTCGGACCATTTGTGATCTTGTGTGGCGTGTAGAAAGTTGTTGTGAATTTTCCGTCAAAGAGTAAAACAAATATAATATGACTTTGAATATAATAAAAGTTTAGTTTTATAATCCCAAATACTTTATAGTATTTTCTCTTGGTACCAAATTTTAAATGAAAATGTCTAATAATTTTAAAATGCTTTGTTTTAATGGAAATTTTCCAGCCAATGGTAAATTGCACCCACACACATAAAAAGATGGTCCGAAAATTAGAACATTGGATTGGCCATACCTATAATTTTAAATTATAACTATGTTGAGCCCAGAGTTGCCAAAAACTTTAAAGTAAAATGCTCATTGTATGTTGTGAACCACATTTCCTTTCCTAAAAGAATTGCTTGATTACCAGCAATTGGACAATGGAGAGTTTTCAGCAGTTTGAAGGACTGCAAAAGTTATCACAGGAACAAGGTGAAAACTGCAACAGTGGTGGCTCTAATAGTAACAAAGGAAGGAATTGAAAAACAGGGAAGTGTTCACTTTGAACCTTCCTCAAAAATGCCTTCTAGCTCTTTATGGAATTAAGTTCATCATATTGAGGTTAGTACAGTATATAATATATATATATATATATATATATATATATATATATATATAAATATAAATAAAATATATATAATATATATATAATATATATATATATATATATATATATATATATATATATATATATATACAAGAAAATTAAATCAATAATTTCGTAAAAAATTACAATCTTTAGGCATTACTTGTAGTAAGCATTTCTAAGTGTTTGATAGTTATTATTTTTTTTATAACATCATGAATACACCCCCGCCTGACCCGCAAGTATTTTTTCTCCACATATTATAAGCTTATAAAATAATAATGATATTTATAGTCAAAATTTCCAAAATAATTACAATTATAGTCTGCGTTTCCAGTTAAGTTCATTAGTTGATAGCACGAATCATTCTATGGGTTGGGCACAATATCGGGCAACCCAAATTTTCTACGGTGTACGTAGGGCAGATATAATATACGATAGAATTAAAGGGTAGTGGGCAGGATATCCAATTATGCCCAAACTACCCGCGCCCGTTTTTATGCTAATAATGGATAATGGCTCCCATTTCGGTGATTTTATATATTAATTTTCAAATATTTCTACTAAGGTATTCTTTTTGAACTATTTAATTTTTTTTGTTAAGTATTTAGATAGATTTTATTTTGGTTTGTGCCCAGGACGTTTGTATTCCTACAATAAGCGCAATGAAGGGTAGTGTATGCCATGTTATGGTGGATTTATATATTCAACTGCAGTATTTATTTGGGTAATAGTTTTGTTATATTTTTTATTATAAGTTATATTATTGAGTATGGACCCACCACCTCCAGATCTTCAAAATCAAGTAATACAATTTCTTATCAACCGTTATAATGATATTGAGAATCGAGCATCAAGACGCCCACATGATAATAATTTTGTGTACCCAGCCATTACATTATTGTTGATAGCACTCAAAGCTTTAGGCTTGGCTGAGAAATCGGTCCACTTTGTATATTGGTGCAGCTATTGCCAATGCTCTAGTTTTATATAAATTCTGGAACTGTTGCTAGGATATTTTATATTTCCAGCAGCCCGAAGCTGCTTAAATGCCATAAAATGAGTGACGGGAGCTTCATAAAGATTTTTCGAAACGATACAAGAAAATTTTGGAGATCGCAATCAACTGAAACTAAGTACGAGCAGGGCTTGAGGAATTAATATTTCAAGAAATTCGAGTAATAAAGCAACCACGTTATAAGAGAAGTACAACATTAGAGATCACGTCAATGAACTTAATAACCTGCTTCACTATTATATCAACTAATATATAACGACATTTTATCCTTAACAATGCTGATGATAATGATTATCCACCTGTATGTTCTAAATAGTCTATCAAAATTTCAAGACGTTAACCTATACTCATGCGTTAAAGAACAGGCCAAACACAATATTAGAGCTGTCAATCTTCATCAGATTATTCAACAGACTAGTCACGTGCATTTAGTATTTATTTGAAAAAACAATGGGCGATACAGTGAAAATTCACAAAACCAATACATTAACAGTTTAC
>JABUQX010067306.1:0-2500 GCA_015478945.1 Trachelipus rathkii
AAGAGAGAGATTTATAGTAATGGATATAATTAATAGTATAATATAATTTAATATATATAATATATATATATTATATAATATAAATTTATATATATATATATTATATATATTTATGCTATTTATGCATATATGGATAATTATAATATATAATATATATATATATATTATTATATAATTATATATATATATAATATTAAATATATATATATATTTAATATTATATATATATATATATATATATAATAATGAAAGAAAATATATATTGGATGGTTATTTATTATTGTTATTTTATATAATTATATATGTATGATTAGTATAATATGGTTAATAAGTATATATATATATATAATATATATTATATAGTATAATATATATATATATAATATAATAATAATATAATAATAATATATATAAGTGTTATGTATATATATATATATAGTAATTATAATATATATATATATATATTATATATATATATATAATATATAGATTATTAATATGTATTAATATTATATATATTAGTATAATATAAACATCGGTATATATTGCAGTAAGTAACAATAAATGCAAAACATAGTAATGATACAAAGATCTACAAAGTTCAAGAGCAAAACTTTATTTAAAATAAAAATTTAATTTTTGAAGAGTAAGCAAAAAAATGACCGAAAAGAAAAGGCCATATAGAAGAAAAACCGATGTTCAAGTAAGAACTTTGGAAAAGGTTAAAATCTATAAAATGGCAAAAAAATATCAAATTGCTTAAAAAACTTAAAAAATTGTCAAAAACAAAAGAAAAAGTGCGTCATTCAAATAAAAAGTTAAAAGACATTTGTGGAAAAAAATGCTTCCCAAATTGCAATGAATTAAAAACGAGTCAATTTTATTCAAGAGTTGGACATTTACGTCTCATTTTTGCCTTGTAAAAAAAACGAGTCTAGATGAAACGAGCGAAGTCTACCAGTACAAAAAAAAATAGTTTCAACGTCGTTTTACTTCAAATGATAATTGGCACTCCTATTGTTTCTCTATGGTGCCGAACAAAATAAGTTCAGAAATTTAAATAGTTGGACCGACATGACTTGTAGATTCCTCTATATCTCTATTATTTTCTAATAGTATATTTTTAATCTCACTCGAAAGAAGTTTTAAAATTGCACTATGATAACAGATATTATAAACTTTATAAACGTAAACCTAAACATAAAAAATATCATTACCAAAAACATAAACATAAATAACAAACAAATGAAAAATATAATATATTGGTATATATTTAGTTGAGCAGTGATACAAAAATATTTTAACACAATCACAACACAATACGATATCATGAAAGACGCAAGATATTAAATTAAGAAATATGAGAGATTATATGTAGGATAATTATAAATCTAGAATATAATATTTAGTTATATTTTTTGAGGTAGTGAATATATAGGTATAGCATGAACAAATACAAATACAAATACAATTTATCAAATAAGCTATTAATACGATTAAAGAGGCAAACAAAGAGCAGAAGCAGTATTAGTTGACAAATACAAATACGATTTAATTCAAATCAAATATAAATATAGATTTATATGAGATATCGTTGTGGATGTATGAATTATAAATATATTCTAAATATAAGATAATGGTTTAATATAAATATAAATAAATATAAAAGATAGTGTAGATATGTGGTTAAATATAAATTATATAATATATGAATAAGTAATTTAAAAAATAAATTGAATGTTAAGACTAGGTTCGTGTATATTATTGTAGTATATATATAGTGGGATATTAGTGTAGGTGTATATTTGGTGTGGGTGGTGTTGTGGGTGTGGTTGTATAGGTATTTGGTGTGAGTTATCATATATAGTTAGGTATGTTAATATATATTATATATATATATATATATATATATCATAAATATATAATAAGGGTATATATATATATATATATATATATATTTATATATTATAATATATATATATATATATAATATATATATATATTATATAAATCATATATATATATATATAATAATAATATATTATATATATATACTAATAATATAATATATATATCAGTCGGTCGGATTTGGGTAGGTAGAGTAGGCAACGCCTACTTGCCTTAGTGAATCCAAAAAAATTATTACAAAAGTCAATATATATATATATAAATATATATCATATATATATACATATTATATCTATATATAATATATATATATATATCTATATTAAATATTATAATATATATATATATAATAATATATATAAATATATCTATATATATTATATATTATATATATATATATATATATAATATACATTATATATATACACATATATACATATATATTTATATATTATAAATATATATTATATATAAATATATATATAATATATATAATATATATTATATATATATAATATATTATATATACATAATAATATATATATATATATATATATATATATATATAATATATATATATATAATATATTAA
>JABUQX010067306.1:7500-17542 GCA_015478945.1 Trachelipus rathkii
TCATTTACCCTTCTTCACACCACACAACTCAAAACTACTTCAATACTCATTTTTATCAATTCTTCCACCCACCTACACCCCTAAGATTGCCATCTGAACACATTGTACTTTAGAGCTATACCTCTTATTCCAGACAAGCTCACTACTACACATTAACACAGGTAACAACAATCCTCATGTAAGACCCTAGCGCAACTCAAAGATTTAGGTCCCTTTACATCTACCAAGGATTAATGCACCAACCACCTTCCTGTCATTCACAACTTTCTACAGCAATCTTCATCACCGTTCCTTTTCCATCCATATTTATCCAAATATTTAAGCTCAGACATATTTCTAGCTGCTCCACCATCTAACAAACTCCACACTGAGACGACTCACTCAGAAACCATAACCTACCTCTTATCTACGTTTAACTTTCAACCCCTCCTTTTACACACCTCACCAAATCTCTCTACAATCCTCTCAAACTTTCTTCAGATTCCACGCACACAAAACCAAATCATCCACTTATACAGGTAGGGAATCCTCCACTGTCTTCCATTTCTCCATCATTCTAACACACACATCCCTGCACTCCCACCTCTAATCTTTCATACTCCAATCCATAATACAAATTGAATAGACCAAGGCAACATAACACATCCCTGCGCTCTACTCTGCTATATATAAACAATCACTTCGACTATTTATCTTACAACCGCTTCACTATCTCAAAACTACTTTTATTCCATTGAGAAGTTCTAACAGCAACACCATATCATCAACTACACCTGCACATAGAGCTTCCTATTAATCCAACATACCGTTGCAATAATCCCCATAAAACCTAAATAACAATTTAATTCTCCTCCTCCCGTCATTTCCCAATCATTTGTTCAATGTAAAGATTTGATCCCACATCCTCTACCACTTTGAAACGCACCTATTCTTCACCATCGGTCCTTCAGTCACTCAACGCAGCTCTAAAGACCAAAATACCAAGCATATATCTTCCTACAGCACTCAATAAACTATTCCCTACGAATAAATAACCCTACAGTACCTTTCCCTTTTACCCTTATAAAAGTACTGATTATTGCTCTCCTCCAATCCTTCAGAACGATTGTTACCCAGCTTCCAAATCCAATCAATCACCACTCGCTTTTATTTATATATATATATATATAATATATATAATAGTATATATATAATATTCTATATATAATATATATAATATATATATTAAATATAATATAATATATATATATATAAAATATATATATTATTATATAATAATATATATAGTATAATATATATATATATTTATATATAAATATATATATATTATATATATATATATATATATATATATATATATAATATATATATATATATTATATATATATATATATAATATATATATATTATAATGACATACTTCATATTCCGTAAATGGAAATTGGGTAATGGTAGTATGCAAGAGGGTGTCAACCCACGATTTTATAAAAAATCAAAGGAATGATTGTTATATTATTTTAAGGAAACGAACTTAATATGGTCCATGAAGAAGAGATAAATTGATTGATTGCAGAATGAGCTAATGGAATGACTGTGGTAAGGCGAGAGTCCTTTAAGCTATCAGTACTAATAGGTTGGATAAAATAATAGGTATAAAGTTGTTTATGAGTAACTTTCTGATTTGCATCTTGTAAAGTATTGTCTGTTAAACAAATTATGTACAAAATATTATGAATGTAAGAATCTACAAAATTCAAATAGGAATTTATAACAGAAAATGAACGTATAAAGAAATATGGTACGTGTAAATAATTTGAGAAATTTTGAAAATTAGATACTGCGTTTTAAATTGACTTCAAATGAAACGTGTTAGTTTTAAGTTAGTCTTTGATCTTAGTAAATAAAGTATTAGTATTGTGACTTTTGTCGGATAATAATTCAAATTTTAGATGCAACTCTTTTACATCTTGATCTATAGATGTACCAAAAAGGGCATTTAATAAATGATCTCCTGATCCAAAATCCCGCGAGCGGTTTTATGATTTTTAGGTCTATGAGACATTACTAAGGAATCATTAAGGAGATTCTCAAGTTTAGAGAGTAAATGAGTAGCATAATCTTGTAACAAATCAATATAATATAAGGAAAATTGCAGATTATAAGAAAACGAAGAAGATTCGTATGAAGGAAGAGAGAAACTGGAATGGTAATGAAGATTGAAGTCTGTTCGTCTTGTTATAGAAATATATTCCAATGATTGAATCTTAAATTTAATATATTTATCAATGTAAGTAAGTATAATATTACTAAAATGATGATGATTATAGGAGAAAGAGAGAAGATTTAAAAGTATTGAGAGTAGATTCATGTTTAGGCCCCAGAAGAGGACCCTAATCAAACACAATCGTGAGCAAAAATTTAAAATCCTTAAATATATTTTAAAAAAGCTTCGATAGAGAATTCTAGATTTGGACATCAGAGAAGGGTAGAAGAAAATCTATTGTTAATATACAGAGGTTGAAAACAGGTATAGTAAAGTATATAATTCACAATCTAGAGAGTTATGATTTTAAAATTTACCCGCGAGAAGATAGAATACTGTATAGTAACATCAATTATTAAAATTAATAAGACTATAGTCCTATGAAAACGTTAAAAGAGATTAGAAAGTGAAATTTAAAATAATAATGAATTAAAATTTTTTTTTATTAATAAATTACACATTTTTTTCGGATATAAGTAAATTGAAAATAAAAAATAATATTTATTTTAACTATTTAAATGTTGAAAGTAACAACAAGAGCCAAAAGGAAAAGGAATAAATTAAATTAAAATAATAAGTAAAAATAAAAATTGATGAATTAAAAAATATAAAAATAAAACGAACCGAGAGATTATATAGCTTTAACAATGTCGGGTACATATTCACATTCACTTCGAGAATATCTCTTAAATTCAAATTAGCAATTTGAAGACAAATATACCATATGTTACCTCATATAGAACAGAATCGTATGAATTCACACATATATAAGGTATCAAGTCGTATCTCTAATATCATTATAACTTTCTGCATAGAGATAATCAATCATTATTTTTAGAATCAACTTAATGGTTTGTTTTTTAAGTAAAATAATTTATTTCACATTAACAAATCAAATAAAAAGGAAAAAAAATGCAAGTCATTTTTTTTTCATCTTTTTCTACGCGTAGAATAAAATATTCTACGTATTCCTTAAGGGTCAAATATTGTTATTCACTATTAATAATAAATAAATAATATATTAATTTAAAATTATAAAAAGAATAAAAATAAATAAAAAGTGTAAATTTTTTATATTTTATATACAAAATAAACCTAAATAAAGAAAAAAAAAAGAGATATTACGTATAATACATAGGTAAGGTTCAAGGAACAGTTAGAAAAATATGTAGTCAAATAATGTCATTTTTACCTTCCTTAGGCTTATCAATTGAATTTTTTTATCCTTTTTAATAATAAATTCAATAAGTAAAAGCGTAAAGTTATAAGGGATATGAACGTATATCACACAGGAGCTAGGACTAATTAAATCAATTATCTATGTAAGAATATGTGCGCTTTAATTAGGAGCACTGTGGTGGAATCTATCACAAAGTTAGACAATTTCTCTTTGGACAGTATTTCGTTACCTTTCTGACTAACTTATCGTTTAAGTTGATTATCAGCTATTTATAATGAGCGGTGTACCATTGTTGTAGCCTGCACGACGTCCTGACCTCCATCCATCGGATTTTTTTTTCTTTGATACAACTACAGGAACTGAGCTGTGCAAGTCGTCACGTGGGGCGGAGATGCTGTGTGTAAGTTATAGAGGCGCAAATCATTATATATGTTGCGTATAGTGATTTTTATAACTACGTATATGAAATTAATTATATATTAATTTACATATGACAATTTCTAAATATATAAATTTCACAATTTTCAAAAAATAAATATATAGTCATTTAATATAATTATATTAATTAATATATATATATTATATAATATAATATATATATATATATAATTATAAATTATTATATATATATATATATATATTAATATATAATATTAATTATATATATAATATATATAATATATATATATTAATATATATATATATATTATATAATATTCAGTATATATATATATATATATATATATTATATATATATATTAAATATTAATATATAATATATATATATATATTTATATATATTATAATATATCTGTATGTGAGTGATGTAGTGATGGCGAAGTGCAGTTAAAACGAGTAATTAACATAAGAATTTTGTAATCTAATTATATATTTATTTTAATTTTATATTTAGCATTGTCCGTTCAGAAAAATATACCTCGGCGAGAGAGTGATATCTCGTCTCGATAACAATGTCCTGGCAAATGATTCACAATGTACCGGAAATTTAAAAATTTTAAATATACTATATTTTATTAATAATACAAAATATATAGATATTATATAATTAATTTAATTATAATATTACAATTAAAAATAATTTAAAATTAATCTTTTTAACAAGAGTGTAATAAGAGTGAAACTAAAAAACACATACACGGTATTAATTTTGAGGTGATCTGAGAAAAATAGGCAAAAATGGTTTAAACGTTAGCTGCATTTTACGTATTCTAAGTATCTAACAGAGTCTCGGAGGCGGTTCATCGGATCAGAATCGCTTTTATACAAATCCGAGGTGTATTTTTACCTCATTCCTAGCCAGGTGTGGCTAATATTTCATAAAGACTTGCTCCAAATCTCTACAGAGACTGTGAATCTACAAGTGACACACATCGGGTATTCCTCAGCCAATAATGGGGACAATGTCTAAAATTTTTAGTGTACTATCGTTGTTTTTCTCCACATATATTTGCGGTATCGCTCCCTAAAATCATGGATGGGTCATATTATTATATACTCATGATGAAGTCTTGTGAAGATACATTGAAGATATAGCTTGCAGCATAAGTGCGAATATTTGAAAAAAAGTGCCAGATATATTCTTAATAATGAAAATACTGATATAAAAGGTACAGCACCTCCGTATGGGCAGGAATTGTATATAATATATATATATATAAATATATATATATATATATTATATATATAATATAATATATATTAATATTATATATAATAGTATATAATTAATAATCATATATAATATATATAATATATAATATTAATTAATATATATATAATATTAAATTATAATATATCAAATTAAATGATATATTAAAAATATCGAATAATATTGCTGATATATCGAATATCGATATATTGTTCTGGCGATAATTATATAGAAGGCGATATGTATAATATTTTTTAAATAAATTAATTGTATAATAATATCGATATTTATCGATATATCATAGTTTGATCCTTCATTATTTAGCATTATACCCTAGAACAGATGTAACTATATAGCTATAAGTTAAGTAAATCAATATTTGATATGAATTTTTTTATATAGAAGAGTCTGTACTTGAAATCTCACATCAACTCATACAGTAATGACGGAGAATATAAGCGTATACAAATACTAAGAGTAAACATAACCAGCGTTTAGACTAGAAAGTTAACAGTTATACAGGAGAGAGACATTATAATAAAACCAACTTCCCACGCTTAAACAGATACATCAAATAAAAAAGAATCATGATTTATTTTTTTATAAAAAGTCAAGTAAAAAAATCAGTTGATTGTTTTTCATTTGATTTTTTTTTCGTGCCATCCCCATTTTAAATACTTCTTTTTTCTAAAATTTGCTTATAGTGTTGCAACAGTCGTCTCTCTATAAGCGTAGGTTATTTTAAAGAACCGCGGTCCATTTCTATATTCTTAATTCTCGATTATCACCATAATTGCTGAGAAGAGTACTCAAAATAATGATAATATAATTGAGATGAACGTCAAATACAAAAGAGAACAGGGCTAACTTCTTTCTTTATATATATACAATATATATGAGATATTGTGCTTCAATTTGCTGGTATGTGCATATCGCCTAGATTCAAGAGATTAGTCAATAATATATCTTTTATAAAATTATTATAATATAAGTGTGTGTTGATATAATATTTATATTGAAAATTTTTAAATGCTATACTGTTCATCAATTACTTTATATAAACCATGGAAGTGATAATAACTCTACTATTATCAGAGGACATGATGTGAGTGCACTGAGACTGTTCCATCGCTTGACCCTCCCTAGGATAAGGTTAGCAAACGTCCATCATAGCGCACTAAAAATGTTATAATCCTTCGTCATTAGACAGTGGAGGATCATTAGCCTGAGATTTCTTTAAATTTTGCTGCAATAGTGAAGTCTATTCGGGAATAAAGTTGAATCAATTATAAGAACACTGTTACATTGGAACGGCATACTCTGGCAAATAAGTCATAATGGGGTCTATGGGCATTTTCAGATAGAGGAGACAGGTTGGCCATTGGTGCTCGATAAGGAGAGGCGATCGGCATTAAGAGGAATGGAACGCGAGAAATTTTGTATGGCACTCCTGTCAAAAAGATTGTTTAATTAAGTTGATTTTAAAAATATGAGGAATAAAAGAATAAAATTTTGTCGTCATCCAGGTAAAAGCATATATGCGAGATGGTGAATTTGATTGGATTTGAAGTTGTGTAACAAAGGTTTATTGGGGACGGAGGTATAGGGCTATTCGGAGGATTGGGACGGAAGTAGAGAGATAGGTAGCTGAGCGCTTGCAAACCCGCGCTCTGACGCTTTGGCTTACTTCGATCTACGCTCGCTCCGTTCGCAGGTAGCTGATAGTGCATTTAAACTATAACTAGTGGTTTATTGGCGTTAACTACATTCAATACTAATTGAAAGTGAGATGCTAGAGAGATGGGAAGTACACACATATGAACAGAGAGTAATTGGCATTTTAAAATTAATAGGGTATAGAAGAGAATAAAATAAAATTATTGAATACAGAAAAGAACATGCTTGCTATATATTTTTTTGACTTCACACTAAAATTTTTTTATTATTTTAATTTTATATTTTTATTTTGTTTAAGTTATGACAAAATAATTATTTAAAAATTTCGTAGTATTCCGATGTAATAATTAATCGAATATCGTAGATGTGTCTGAAAAAGAAGAGATGTGCGTTCTGGTGACTGAGGATTGCAACCTGATTGGTGGAAATAGCACGCGCACAGGTGCTCCTCATAATTTAATAGTTAGAGGAGTGTGGTAAGTCTCACCAATATTTACACATTGAATACTAAATGATAATTTAGAGAGTAAAGATGGAGGAGAAGAATATAAATTGTATATATAGGTTATGATGGAGTAGTATTTATATATGTACTAGAAACAAGAAGGTAGATAAATGGTATATATGTCGAAAGAATGTTTCTATGACAGGTGTTAGTCATAATATGATGTTGGTAGGTAAGTACTCATCAGAATTGGAAATCAATAAAGGATGTATATAATTACGTAGATGTGAATGACGTGTGTATAGATTAAAATAGTTAGTTATCGATAAGTGATTTGAGTGATTTATAAAATATTTATATAAGCAGAAGTGAGGCAGTGCGTTATCGTTCCACTTCGTTTATTCTTCAACATCATTTCCCAATAAGGTGAATGAAAATATGAAATAGAGAAAGAACGAAAAGAAGGAAAGTAGGCAGGGATAAGTAGTGAGTTAGATAAGGAATATTGGAGAATAATGAAGATGAAGTGGAGGGTCCACTACTATTTTATATAATATGCTCAAATGATTTGGTTTTTGTAGTATTTTACGAATTCTGAAGTAAGATACTTTGATAGGATTAGGTAGAGGGATTTGGTAGAGGGTATGTAAAAGGAGGGTTTATATTGAAATTAAAATACGTAGATATAGAAGATAAAGGTTATTTGAGAGATTAAGTTGAAAGATAAGGAAAGTTCCTATCGGTGAGTGAAGAGATTATGTATTTAGAATATTGGACTTTAAGCGCTTGGAAAAAAATTTCAATATTACATTTGCAATTAATTTAAAATAATAAATATGTTGGTAATATGATAAAAGGAAAGTGTGATAATAAGAGGCAACGTAAGTGATAATATAAAAAGATGTGAATATTAGCAGGTGAGAGTGTGAGAACTGTGGATATACTCTTCGGATTAAACTCAGATGTCGACGTGAGATGTATTTTCGAGAAGGCGAGCTTCTCCTCGATAAAGTTCTTGAGTGGCAGCTCCGAGTGATCAATCAGTATGAGGAGATCGATAATGTGTCTGTGTTCTCAATCACTTTGGTATATCGGTACATATTAGAGTGGTGTTATTATAATCTGAATCATGTAATTCGAGCAATACCCAAGTCCTCGTGCGCGATACGAAAAGCATTATTGAGATTATCAATATGACTCCTGTTACGTGATCAGGGTATATTAACTGGATACGAGCGATGAGCGTGATGTTAGGTGAATAAGAGTAAGAATTGATAAAATTGGGAATGACGTATTAGGGAGTTGTGTGGGTGTGAAGAAAGGGGTAAATGAGAGAAATAAATGAAAGTACTATTATAGATTGAGTTTGAGTCATTATAGTATGGTAAAACGATGAAAGATATAAGTCGGTATATATTATGGTTTAAACGGATATGTTAATATAGTGATCGAAGAGTTGGGATGGAATAGATGTTAGATGGAAGACTCTAAAGATAAAAGTGGTATATTAGAAGTATCCCAGTAAATAATACGAATGTACTATAGGTGGAAGAAATGTAGAGTTTGGCACAGGCAAGAAGAAAGGGTTGCAAAATAGGAGTGAATAGCGGGGTTTGTGAGGGGTAGTTATTAGTAGTTAGTTGAGCTACTGTAGGATATCCAAGGGAATAACTATATAACCACATATTTATAGACTGAAAGTTAGTCCATATAGAGTAGGGTCTCGAATCATCATATATCACCGAATATAAGCTCTTAAGGGTGAATTTTCTCTGAGAGTAAGAGTAATCTAGCATTTTCTTACTAAAATCGACAATAATTAGGGTATGACGGTAAGAGCTGAGTATATTTATTTATCGAATATACTTGCTTCATATATCTTCTACTCACTTACTATATATATTTCTGTTTAATTTACGAGGTGCATATTGTATTATACGTCACACAATTACTACCCAGTCTATTGGAGAGAGATATAAGGTGTAGGTGATTAATTTAATTATATTATATATAATATATATAAACTACAGCTACTTCTAATTTAGAAAACTCATATATATACTAACAAAACATTAAGTAACTATTACAACCATTTAGGCAATTTATCATATATGCATAGACTTGGACTTGATCGATCGTCAACGTATAAAACTAGCTCTTTAACATACTTTAATGAGATCCACTGTGTAGGGTATATATACCGAAAAAAAAAAACTAGCCAATTTATCATATTGCATACGGGACTACTTGATCGATTCGTCAACGTTTCAATATTTCTCTACACCAATGCTACTAAGATCTTTCAGAAAGTCTTGTAACATTTCGTTTACACAGATAATTGTTCTCGTTTCTTTCTTGCAAAACTAATTTGTAAATCGTTTTTTAGAAAAGCTATTCGTTACCTCCGAGTTAATCTCTCTCGTTAGGTCTTTAACTAAGAAGTAAAACTTTGTACTTGTATCATGTTAACTTGAACCAATTTCTAGGAAAGTACTGTACTGTGTACTTTGAATATAAAATTGAGTACATGATAACACACGCTTGAGTTATATATAGTAATATTATATTATATATAATATATATATATATATATATATATATATAATAATATGTAATTAAATATATATATATTAATATATATATATAATATATTATTATATAATATATAATATATTAAATAATATATATTTTATATATATATATATATATTATAATATATATATATATATATATATATATATATATATATATATTAATATTAATTATATATATATTAATATATAATAATATAATATATATAATATATAA
>JABUQX010067307.1:20000-30000 GCA_015478945.1 Trachelipus rathkii
ATGTCTGTGGGACATTCTAAGGAGATAACAAGATCGAGGTATCCTTCTATGAAGTTGACTTCTCCTGTACGATATAGAACTAAACCAGGTAGAATCTTCGTTTCTTCTTTTTCATTTATGAGGTTGCTTTGGCATGTTGATACAATGATGAGGAGCAACAAAGCTGGTATTCCGAAATTCATTTCTGAAATATTTATACTTTATACTTTTCTTGGTTTTGAAATTTTTAAAGGTCGCCTATGTTTAATTAATATTTTAAAAGTTGGTTAGTTAAAGCGTTCGCATCTTATTGTTAAACTAATGTTTTCTTAATTATAATCGAGTTAGTTGGCTTAAAATCTAAAAGTGAGTTTTTAAACTCAAAGTTGTATGTTGCTTAATACTTAATGGTTTATTTACTAGTTAGTGATATTACTTACTTACTTACTAGCATTAGTTGCTTACTTAGCTATTACTTAAAGTTTATTTACTAGTTAGTGATATTACTTACTTACTTACTAGCATTAGTTGCTTACTTAGCTATTACTTACTTACTTACTAGCATTAGTTATTTACTTAGCTATTACTTACTTACTTTTACTTATTTTTTTTGTTTTCTTAATAGAAAAGTTTTTTGGATTTTCTATTTTGTATTTTATTTTTTTGTATTAAAAATTGCTGTCCCCCCCCTTGTTCTGAGAGTGAAACATATTTTTAAAAGGTTTCTTTATATATAAAAAATGAGTAAAACTAGAACTGAATTAATCTATCCTAAGATTTATCGAATCTACATCTAAATTCTAAGATTAGATATCCTATGAATAAGTATTAATCCCGACTAATTTCTTAAAAGGTAAGGAATGTATACTATCCCGACTAATTTCTTAAAATTATAACGATCGTTGTCTAATCCAGTCTAAGGTTTTTCCTAATCCACTAAGTATTTCTTAACTAGAAAAAAAAAATTTAGTACAAACGCGAAGCGAAATGTACTTTTATCAAGGTCTTAAAATTAAGAGTATCCTTCTTAGACTAGAAGAATAAGAAGAATCCATTCTACAAACTAAAGAATTTTCTCTTAAATCTAGGAATATACAGAAGTATATACAGAATTGGGATGAACTAGTAACCCGGAGGCAAATACAAAATTTTTCTTCCCTCCACGGACTGTGGTGTTCAAATCCAATTCGACAGGTGGAGGCTGGACAGGAGTCTTCGCTGTAGTCTCCGTGTTGTCACTTGCCTCGGGCTGTTGCTGTAAAGCTTGTTCCTTCATCCTGGTTTGACTTCGGGTAACTCGGGGTGTAGAATCTCTAGGACCAGTGAACAGATTATGGGGCCTGTAAGAGGGGTCCTGTTTTCTGTTATCTGGGATGAATACCTTAGGAGATGTATCTACAATCGAGGGAATGGGATAATGGCCATCTTTCACTTGGGAAATTGGAGATTTCACAGGGGAATTTGTTCTTGGAGGGGCTCCACCATAAGCTCCGTACACCTCTCCTTCGTGTGCTGGCGGCTCCTGAGAAATTTCTTGAACAGGGTCTAGGGAAATCTCTTGCTGAATTGGGGATAAAGATGGTCTGAACTCTTTTCTCCGCACCGCAGTGTTGGAGGGAGTCTTAGGGAAGTCAATTTTCGGAGTGGAACACTTGAATTCACTGCCTGGACGGCCTCTTCCGGCGAGTACATCGCTATATCTTCTTCTTTCTACAATCTCACTGCTAAATCTTCTTTCTTCCACAGGTTTACTTTCTCTTACGGGTTCCACCGGGGTCGGTTGTTGCACCGGAGGCTGATGGCTCCAGGAATTCGTACCACTTGGTACCGGCTGAGGTGGGGGAATAGAGTAAGAGTTGTAGTATTCTTGGTGAGATTGTGGGTAATGGGGAATTGGAAAATAGCTGTGTCCGGGCTGAATTTGTGGCGTTACGGGAATTTGGAAAGAATATGGGGAAGACATTTGATTTGTGGGAGGAGGAAGTTCTTCCACTTCATCTACTACTTCATCTTCTTCGTCTTCTTCGTCTTCTTCGTCTTCTTCTGCTTCTTCTTCCTCTTCTTCCTCCTCTTCTCTTTTTCCGTCTTCTTCTTTTCTCTCTGAAGGGACTCTTGGGTCACTTCTTTGTTGCCTTTCCTCAATTCTTTCCCTTTTTTGTTCTTTGGAGCTTAACATTTCTTCCACGGCGTGGGGATTCCAAACTTCATCATTCATAAAGTCAAAATGTGACTCGGTGAACTTTTCTGCTGGGACCACCTTGGCGTTGTCCACATGGACTGGGAAGTCTCGGCCTGAATGTAAACAACACACCATCAACTTGTTAGGTCCTCTTAAACATCGGACAATATATGGCCCGTCAAACTTGGGACATAGCTTCGAACTTTGATGGGGCGGTTTGACTGCTCTGACGAAGACGTAATCTCCGATCTTGAACTCTCTTTGCTTGGCCCTTTTATGTTGTTGCTCCAAAGTTTTTGTGGTTTCCGCTTCTAACTTCTCTCTTGCCAAATCTCTTATATAATCGATCCTCTCTACTATCGTATCCACTTCGTCCGAAATGAATCTCATCTTCTCGGACTTATTCACAAAGGGTGATACATAATCAGGCATCTCGTAAGGGAGCCTCTTTATGTAACCATGTAACAGGAAGTGGGGTGAAGACCCTATAGATCGATTATACGCGGAATTGATAGCGATTTGGGCAAAACTCAGGTATTTATCCCAATCTCGGTGGTTTGCATTCACGTAATGCCGCAAGAAAGATTCAATATCAGCATTTATTCTTTCTACAACACCATTTTGGGAGGCTTTGTAAGGCATAATCTCTATCTTCTTTATTCTCCACGCCTTACATAAGTCCTTAAATACTTGGCTCGTAAATTCCAAGGCATTGTCAGACACAAGCAGCTGAGGGGCGCTATGTCTACATATGACCCTCTCTTGAAGTGCTCTGGCACATTCCTCGCTCGTTCTAGTCTTGCAAGGCACTAATTCAACATACCGTGTTAAAACGTCGCGAAATACTAAGATGTACTTGGCTCCTGATCCTGTACAAGATGGCAATTTTCCAATACTGTCAACATGAACGCGTGAGAAAGGTGTATACGGCAGCGGCCATCTATTAATCTCTGCGACAGGGGGTCTAGGACCCTTTGTTCTGGCGCACGACACACATTGACTACAGTATTCCTTGACCAACTTTTGGACACCAGGGAAATGGTATTTCTCCCCTACTCTCTTTTCAGTTCTTTGCTGACCACCGTGTCCACCAGCGAGTGAAGCGTGGCACTGGTCTATCACACTGTAAATCATACTATCTGGAACATGTACAAGATAAGGTTTTGCTTCTACGGCGTAGTGTAAGATGCCTTTTATTAAGATGTGTGGGTGTGTATTGGGATTCTCTTCGGCCCATTTTACCAATTTTCCTACACGGGGACATTTCTGTTGTTCTTTGATGAAATTTTCCCGACTCAACGCGAAATCGATTCGCGGGAACTTTTCTGTTGTTTCTGCTCTCTCTGCTTCCTCTGTTCTCTCTGTTTTCGCTGTTTCTTTGACCAGGAACACATTAGATGCCGGATGCCTACTCAAATAGTCGGGGGCAACGTTGTTCTTTCCTTTTTTATACACTATGGTGGGTGAGAAACTGTTTACTAAGAGATTCCATCGAGCTAAACGGCCGGTCTGCTGCTTATTTCTAAAGATAAAGCAGAGAGGTTGGTTGTCGGTGATGATAGTGACCTTATAGCCGAAGATGGTGTTCTTAAACTTTTGCAAGCAGAACACCACGGCTAAACACTCCTTTTCGATCGTATCATAATTTAACTCACTGCCCCTGAGTGTCCGGGACACGAAAGATAAGGGCTTCTCCTTCCCTTCATCTGTCAGTTGGTACAACACCCCTCCTATTCCGTAATTACTGGCATCTGTATTCACGAAGAATTCCTTGCTATAATCAGGGAAAGTTAGTTGTGGCTGCACCACCAGTTTCTCTTTCAAGGTGTCGAAAGCTTGTTGTTGTTTTTCCGTCCAAAGAAAAGGAACATTTTTCTTTATCAGATCGTACAAAGGTTGTGCTACTGCGGCAAAGTCCTTTATGAGGAAGCGAAAATAAGAGAAGAAACCAAGTAGACTCTGTGTCTCCTTCACATTTGTAGGAGGGACGAAACTCTTCATTGTTTCTACCTTGGCCGGATCTGGGCTAATTCCATCTCTTCCTATTTTGAATCCCAGGTACAAAACAGCTGATTGTAGGAAGCTACACTTAGATAATTTTATTCTCAGCTTATTTTCTCTGAAAGCAGCAAGTACTTTCCTTAAATTTTCAAAGTGTTCCTCCACGTTCCTGCCCAGGATCAAAACGTCGTCTAGATAGACTTGTGCGACGGGTCCTAAGAGGTGGTTCAAGGCCATTGTCATCGTGCGGGCATAAATGCTAGGGGCATTCTTATGTCCGAACATCAAGCGAGTGGGACACCAGAGGCCCTTCCTCGTCCTAAATGCCATCAACTTTTGCGTCCCTTCCTCTATTTCTAAGGCGTTATACGCGTCCAATAAATCTACGGACGTAAATACCGTGTTACCCCCTAGGGACGTAAAAATTTCGTCGATTGAAGGCAGAGGGAACACGTCCTGAACGCTATGGGAGTTGAGGTACCTGTAATCCAGACACACCCTTGGTTTCGGGCTATTCTTTTTAGCCACAACCAGCAACGGGGAAGAATGGGGGCTGTACCCTGCTTTGATGTACCCCTTTTTCAGTGCGGAATCGGTGAAATCATCGATGTCCTGCAAGTACCGGTGCGGTAATCTGTACTGTTTTCGAAAGATTACTTTAGGGGCATCGGGTAGCAGCTCAATCTTAAATTTCTGAAGCGGACAGACTGGGACAGCATCATCATCTAGTGCCAATACATCATGGTAGTCCATGAGGAGCTCTAACAGTTCCTCCATGTACTCTGGCTTTTCGAGAAGACAGTTCTCTGCATCTTCTTTGGACATCTTCTCTTCGATGATTTCTTTGTACACTCGCCTTAACTCTGTCTTCGTAAGACCCTTTGAGCAGGTAGCTACATTGGCAGAAACTGTTCTCTGGTGTCCTCTATCGTCTGTGCTTCTTCTGATCTGTTCGCTAATAATCGGATACCCTTCTCCTAGGGTCGCACCTTTGTGCAGGCTAATCAATTGGTCACTCAAATTGATATAACTGAGGATAATCGTGTTATCCCTCACCGGGCTAATTGTATTCGCGACGTACAATGGTCCCATGGTGAAAGCTGGTGTCATTATGCACAACCGCTCCAGTTCAAAATTATCTTGAGTTTCGGGTTGGAGTTTTAGATATCCGCATGAATTACTAGGCAAAACAGTCTTCTCAATTACCTTCAATTTTATCTTAAATTTTTCATCCATCATCAGATGGCCATCTCCTTCATGGTAATCGCTCTCCGAAACTTCCAAATCTTCGGATTGGTCCAAATTTTCTTCCAAAACTGAGGGAGTGTGCTTGAGTTTGGGTCTTGCCCCTCGGGAATCAGCGCTGTGACGAGTTGAGGGGGGAGTGATCAATTCCCACCCTGTCCTCCTTTTCACTTTGTCTGGCTCCACCTGAGCTTTTCCGTACAAGCCAATTTCCCTATCTCTTTTTTCCTGTCTAGGCACTTGCAGCCTATGCGAATTTCGCGCTGACGAGGCTGTCCCCCCCCTTTGGGAAACAGACAAATCGACCTTCCGATAGGAGAGAGGTTCAACCGCGGCGTGTACGTTATTAATATTAACTGACCAGACGGCCTCTCTAGGCGAAAGATGCTTGTCCGCGTTGCCGTTTTTAACTGGCAAGGCGGCCTCCCTACGAAAAAGATGCTGATCCGCGTTGCGTGCGCTTTTAGCTGGCAAGGCGGTCCCTTTAGGAAAAAGATGCTTATCCGCAGTACGTGCGGTTGGTTTAGCGAAAATTTGGTTCGAATCCTTTGTTCTCCCCCCTCTAGGCCCTCGGGCCTGGGGTAACTGCTCTTCACTTTTTCTGAAGTTTCTTATCCTCTTAAGATTCCCATCAGAAAATTCTCTCACCAAATAAATTCCTTGTAGATCGGCAAAGATCGGAATGTCTATCTCTCTACCCTCCATGATAGACATTTTAGCAGAAAAGAAGTTTAAAGTTATGGGAATGTTAGACAAAACATTGCTACCCAACAGAATGTCCCAACTATTCTCTCCATCGTTATCACTCACTTGGAATGTAGTGAGGTAGTGTTTCTCATGCAGGCGAAGATATAATTGTATTTCTCCCTTCAACACCGTCGGTTTATTGTTCACTCCCTGTACCCTTAAATCGGTCTTACGGAGGATTACTTTAAAGTTTCCCTCTTTTTCCAATTGCTTGAGCCGCCGGGCGGTGATAATACTGACGCTGCTTCCAGTGTCAACCAAGACTTTGGTCTTCGCCTCCTTACTACTCAAAGATGGAGCAAGGTAGACATTCGTATAAAAGTGCCGTCCCAGCCTAAAAGGTTGTTGTACGACTTCTTTTCTTTTTTGCCTAGCTTCCCATTTCTTCACCCTATCTTTAAACTTTTTTCTCACTCTTCTCCTCTCCTTGCCCGATTCTAAAATTTTCATTCTCTATCCTATCTTGAGGATGAGAATGTTCTTCTTCGTACCTCCCATCACCATACCTCTCTCCTTCATTCACTTCCAATCTCTTGGCGTTCTCCGCCCATATTACTCTCGCGTTATCTTACCTCCATCAGGAGATCTCTATTTTTATTTTACTCCCTATTTTTTCATTGTAGTTATATTGGCCTTTATATCTCTTCTTTCTCTTAGTGTGGTATGTATTGTATATATATATCTGTTAGCTCCTATTTATTCCGCCGTTATTATCCTATTATTATTTAGTTCACATTAAATCTCTATAATATCTGACCTTATTTTGATTATTATTATTATTTATTATTATTATTAGTAGTAAGTTAAGAGTAGTAGTGATCAGATCAGCAGTAAGATGGGCTCTGGAGGGTCGGAGTTCAGTGCGATGTCATCTCTCAACTACTTGTGTGACCCCAGTAGTGAGTCACTTTCGCGAATTGGTGCGCATCTCTCACTTGTATTCGAATTTTATTTAAATATTCAATTTTAATGGTCAATGCTTCCCAGCTTTAGATTTCTTTTTTCTTATATAGATAGATGTTTCGGGTTTATGAGATTTTGCCACTTTGGAATTAAATTTATTGGCTTAGTGGTCGATAATATTATATCTCTCAGCCCTGACTCTCTTCGCTTACTCGTAACTCAGTCTCCCTCTAGCTTTCAGAATTTTCTCTTTAATCTTTCATCTGCTAGGAGGCATGTCAGTATCCTCTCTCATTCTAAGTAGCACTCCTCTCTTATACGTACTCTCTTAATATAGAGTGGAAAGAGTAAAGTCTGCGTGCCCTGTCTTCACTATCCTTCTCATTCTACATTTACTCGAGATTACGATAATAGCTGTTCTCGTATGTATGACAGAACCATCCATACTTCCTACTCGCTATATACAGGGGTATACCCACAAGTCGTTTTTATTGATATATCTATGACTTCTACTCACTAACACTCCCACTTAATTCTTACTCATCTTTTTACCTTCTCTCATTACCTCGGCTTCATATTGATATAGCTCTACTTACGTTATGTTCCTCTATAATAATTAGGAAATATATATTTAACGCCAATACCTTCTGTTTCCCTCTCTATACGATTTCTATCTTTTATATGCCTCAGAATAACACCCTAGTGGTGACTATAGTGTCCCCCTCCTTTGTATTCGCTACACTCGTCTTCAACAAAACTTCATATTAGTAAATTTGATAAGCAGGTACTTTTTCGATCAATTCATATATATTTAAATTCATTCACTCTTATTGAGTATTCAGTAATATATCACTAGTATCTTCTCTCTCGTAATCTTGATCTTCCATATCCCTCTTCTTACTCATATGTACGTTATTTGAATTAATTTTCCCGGTAACTCATAAAATTAGGTTATTATTTTGCCTGGTAGAGAATTAGAAGATATGTATATTTCAATCCAGATCATGCAGGCGGCTCTGGTACTTCGTTAACCGGTCTTTCAATTCTAGCACGAAATCCGTAAAAATTGAATCTCTCTCTCTTCTATATTCTATAAAGTCCAGCATGAAGTCGAAAACTGTTTTCTTCTCTTCAGGTTGTAAGAAAATTTTTAACTGGGAAAGAAAGTCTTCTAATTTGGTAAATTTTGAGAAAGAGTTATCTCTGAGCATATATTTTCTCGCTTCGCTATTTTGATCGGATGAGATGATCGGATGAGATTGCTGACTTTGCAAAAGTGATCTTTTGACTTTCGTTTAATGGGCCTAAAGCATCTAGCTGTGTATTCAAAGAAGAAATGAAATCTGGGTATAAGATGCCTTTCCATATTCTTGTCTTAAGATGTCTGCCAAATAACTTTAAATTTTCCGGAATCGTGGGAAATGCAGTGTTAAACAAATTAGTTGGATAATATGGCGCTCCAAATGGTTGTGGAGGCATATAGGGATATCCTTGCCATGCTCCGGGGTAAGGATGGACCTGGTTAGGCATGGTGTAATTGCCAGGTGGCATGCCTGTATAATAGGGAGGTGGGGGCATCGTCCCCGTTGGTAAAAATCCATAATTTGAAGTGTTCTGTCCTGCTGGAGCACTTTCGTTGTTATTTCCCCCCATAACTCCTCCTGTGAGGACGCTTGGTTGTGGTTGAGCGGTGTTAGGCCCAGCAGGGGTTCGGACCGAGCCTATGGCTTGGTTCTGGATCGGTGGGGGCCCATCTGGTCCCCATGGGGCGGTGTCTGGTATTTCTGCACCCTCCCACTTGCTTTCATTGAGGTTCTGTGTTTCGAAACCACTCCAGTTTCTACGAACTTTCTTTTTAATAGTAGTGTCAAAAGTAGCAGGCTTGAGCTGTAGGTTCAATGTGTTGTCCAGTGCAACCGCTTTTTGCATGTATGGTGGAGTTTCAACCCGTGGGGGAGGTGCTCCCTCCCTTACTACTTGGGATGCCGGGCTAAGAAGAGTGAGGTAGGGGTTCGGAGTGGCCCTTGGGTTCAAAGGAGTTTGGAGAGGGGTAATCCCTGGGGGAGCGCGCCCCCTTTCTTGGGTTATGGGCGTTTCATCTCCGCCCCCCCCTCCGTTTACTTGTTCCGGATTATGGCCTTCGTCTTTACTACCCTCATTCAATTCGAGATTCTCATTATCTCTCTCTTCGTCAGCAGCACCGTTGTCTCCTATCTCCGAAATTTGTTTCTCCGCCATTTTGTTTTTTCGGAATCACAAATAATACACAAAACGTCAATATGACACTTAATTATCTCTCCCGTATACGTGCTAAAGCAGTGTCAACCAGTGTTGAAATTATAACTGTTGTCTGCGGACCCTCTCGATACTACTATATATATATATATATTTATATCGATTTTTATTAAATTGCGAAAAATAGTTGTAGGTGATTCCCAATAGTTAACCTATATGTCAAAAAAGGTGGAAAACTCAACAGAAAAATTGTTGTCCGCAGATCTCATATGCTACTACTTCTACTGCTCAAACTATCTTTTTACTACTATGCGATGTTTAGGTCACCTTATTAAGGTGTGCTAACCAGAAAATCTTCATAAAAATTTTTTGTTTTTCCCCAACTTATATGGCCCCCTATATATATATATATATATATATATATATATATATAAATAATTTTAAAATTATCTTAATTCTAATCAGCTTTTGGGGATATAGCTTTCTCAGGCTTTCCTGTCCAGCAGAGTGGGGATAATAATCTGGGGGTACCCTCTATAGGGTAGGTACGAGTATATATATATATATATATATATATATATATATATATATATATATATATATATATATAAAGTATTTATCACTTAAGACTAAGTCCCCCCCCTTAGATGGTTCCCCAATAAAAAAATGTCATTAATTTTATATCCGTAAATGCACACATGCAAATGGATA
>JABUQX010067307.1:35000-50000 GCA_015478945.1 Trachelipus rathkii
CGTATAACACCTGGGAGACCTGAAAGAATAAAGTGTTAATTGAGTCAGTGAGTAAAATAAGTGAGAGTGTGAGTCGTGTGGACTGCGAGCCGGAAGTTAATGTGAGGTTACTAGCATACTGCTCATGCTATAGAAAAACATCATTATAGAATCAGCATAGTAAGAAAACTGTTGTACACAGTGATTTGGATTTCATGATATATGATTTGTAAATACGGGCAAAGAAATAATAGTTATTTATTTAAATACTACCTGGTGAGATACATAATAAAAGAAATTGTATATTCAACTATACAGAGTAATAGATATACGTGGAGTGAGCGCTGATAGTGTAAAGCATGTCCACTCGGCCCTGGCATTTTTGCGTACTTCTTTTGTCAGCGAGATCCTCCTACTCCTGCTGGCTGCCAAAAAAAAAATAATTTTACATTTTAATTGGTGAATTGAAAAACATTTTTTATTCCATGGTTTCTCCTGTAAGTTTCTAGGGTCGATTTTTATATAGAGTATGTGCATTGACGATGAAATCTCGCTAATAAAATAATAATAAAAAAAAGGTTTTTCTTGCAAAATTTATATAGAATAATAAAATATATATAATATAATTATAAGGTACTCTTATAGCATTACCCTATACAAATATAAAAGTTTTATATATATAAATGAGTATGAGGGGGTACCCTTATGGTATATAGTACGTCTTAGTTTTACTTATGCTCCTTTTAGTTGTTTATTTTTGTAATGGTCCTACGGGTGAAGGAATAACTTGTAAGGTTGTTTCTTTCGTTATCAAGAGCTTTTTCTCTGTGTTTCTAGGTAGTACTATCTCTAGGGTCCTGGGTTTAAGATAGACACCTTCTACTCTTACTCCCTCAGGACTCACATGTCAGCACGTAGTGATTTGATTCATCGTGTGTAATTATATTTGTTGTTTATTCGCTTTTATAATTATTAATATTGATTCATACTTATTTAACTTTCTAAATACCATTACTATAATTCTGCTTTCAATTATATACATGGTACTAATATATAAACATTTATTCTACTGATCCTCAATTTACTATTATTAATACCTCCTTATATAATGAATCCCAATTCTGATATACTTATTTAAAACATTCGTCATTTACTATTATATTAATTATCGTTTAATCCATAAAACTATGTCACTTCATTCTAATTATGTAACTTTTATCGATATATATAACACTATAACATATCTCTATATTTTATATTATATATATTATATACCTTTTTTTTTTATATTCTCTTCTATCATTTATTTATTTTTTACTTCATTTTCCTTAGTGCATATTAAAATGTTCACTGATTTCTTAAATGTATATATTCTCAGATTATTATTTATATTGTTAAGCTTACTTTTGATTTTTTTTAAGATATCAAAGTAGTCTAGTCTATTACGGGTACCCTGACCTATTAATATAATTATATATATTATATATATTATATAATATATATAATATAATATAATAATAGTATTATAATATAATTTATATATATATTTATATATATATATATTAATTATATAATTATATATATATATATATATATATATATTATAATTAGAGAGACAGAAATATTTTAAAAAAATTTTAATTATAAAGTACAATACTAATATTTATCTATATATTATTTTTGAGATTTTAATATATCTATTTCCCATTATTGAGTATTATGATATATAATAATTTATAAATTTTATAATTAAATAATTAAATATTCTTATTCAGTACAACTCAGTGAAGTACATGAGTGACCAACCAGTGAAAATCGTATATTCTCAGTAGTTAGTTGCTCTTCAACATGATTTGGAACTTGAGCATATCGAGTTTTAATGTTATTGTTAATAATTTCTTTTTCTTTATAAACTTAAAACATTTTCTAATTTCTATGATAGTTAATATTAAAATAATTTATAATATTAAGAAATCTTCATATCTCCCAAATCTAAGTTATCATACATCAAAACGATAGTTAACTCGATATCCATAGTCAATATATATATAAATAAAACCGTACAACTTTCATTAATAGCATTTCAATATTTTTTACACATTTTACTATATTAAATGACGTAAAGGTGAGAAAATACACGAAAATAGAGAGTCTATGTATCATTATTTCAAAATTTGAACAACATATGTATCATATAACTGGTCTCATCGCGTGAAAATTTATATTTAGTAACTTCTTTGTCTTGACTTCTTCTTTGGTCCATTTCTTGTTCGAAATTAATCAACTGATCTCATGATACTATTCATACATACCTCAAATAGTGTTCTACAAAAAATAATCTCCACCATATTACATTAATGACATACAAGAAAGCAGAGAACCCGATTCAATTACACACCGACATAAATTTATGACGATGTATAAAATTGTGATTATTTTATGATATAAATAAGAAAACTATACTCATAAATAATTTCTAAAGTGATAAAAATAAAAATATCGGTTGTATTCGCATATATCATGAAATAAATACTCTATAATATTCTCTCGTATTAATAATCGCGATTAATAAATGATGCGTCGCTGTAAATAATATTATTCTAATCTAGATTTAATATTATTTTTAGATATTATCTATCTCAGATATAAAAAAATATATCTATTAATACCTCGGATTATTTAATTCGTTAGTCAGTGTCCTCTCTCTCTTTGCCTCTCGTTGCTATCTCCTATATATACACAGATATTGAGTTATAATAATATGTTATATTCTCACATTAGTTGGGGTCATTGTTAAATAATTGTCAGTTTCCATATATATTGACAAGGTTAATAGTGGAATTAATACAATTAGCAACAAAGAAGTTAATATAATTTTCAGTGGCACCCTTTTAATGTTAATTTTCTAATGTAATAAGATTTTCTTTTTTTTCAGTTTTTATATAAAGGAAAAAATATATTATCCGATTACAAATTATATTTCGTGTTGAGAAAGTAATTTGATTTCGTTCAATTTTCATTTTTAGTGAGACTTATTATATGTGGATTATATTTCGACGGTTTACGTGGAGTTTGGGTCCTTAACTCCAATTAAATATAATCTTAAATTGGTTCTAATTTACATCCTTAATACAGCTATAATTTTCTGTTGTTAATTATAAGTTACTAAAAAGTGACATCAATCGATACTTTTGACCAGAAATATAAATCACAGTACGATCTCCGTCTAAACGGACTCAATCTAAGTAGTGATAAAGTATGATCCTCATTGATTTTCGCAGTGTGTGAGATAATAGAACCTAGACTCGAAAAATAAGAATACACAACACAGCGAACCATACTAGACTGATACTTTACTATACTAAGAACATAGACATTTCTGAGACCACTTTCTAACTCTTATACAGAGCTCGACTGACGAAAATGTATACTCTTATAACTCTCTTTGTGTATTTTTCTTCATTCTCACTACTTGCTCTAAACGGTATCAGGGATGAGTAGATATATTAATATAATAAATATAAATTAAAAATTAAAAATTATTTAAATTTTATATATTAATTGACATTAGTATAAAGAAATAGTGATAAAACGTTCTTAAACGATATATATATAATAGATAGTATTATATTTATATTTTAATTTATTATTATATTTATTATTTTAATTTATTATATTTAATTATTAATTATTAATATATTACTTATTCTCATTATTATTTTCGTTCTTAAACGATAATAAAGATACTATTATTTAAATTTTTACTATATATTTCCTAATTATTATTATTGGAGGTTATTAGCAATACATTTTATTTACTTTTTTTTTTTATGACATATAATATACTTCTTATTATTAATCTCAGTTTATTAAGATACGTTTTTCTTTTCTTCTATATAATGTCTATTAATATTAAATTATTTTTTATTTTTATTCTAATATTTATTTATATATATATATATATCATTATAAATTGACAAGGGAATGAAAAAATTATATTGATAAAAAATTAATAAAAATTTAATTTAATGATCAATAAGAAGAAAAGATAAACGTTTCTTAAACGATAATAATAAGAGTATATAATTATATAAAATAATAATTAATATATATATATATATTAATATATATATATATATATAATATAAATATCTCGTAATATATTATCGTTTAAGAATCGATATAATAAAGTATAGTATATATATTATATATATATATATATATATATAATTAATATTGGTTTGTACGCGTAATATAATGTATATATTACTCATATAACTTATTAACTCGATACATATAGAGTAACGTTTTCTTGGTTCTGCGATATGGTCATTATACATCAGGAGATATATACATGATTTTTATCAATATTTTTTAATTATATATTATATAGAGATGATAGAGCGCGCTGGTATAGCTAATACGAACAATAAGTCCAGTTTAACACCAACTTCTCTTTATCCCATACCTTTTAATGATTATGTTATGCTTACTGTGCAGTAGAGATTCTCTTCATTCTCTTTATTTCTCAGTTTTTCTCTCTATCTACTAAAGTGACATAACATAAGACGCAATCAGTCATTATCTCTTTTACTTACATACGTCATAAATTATTCAATTTACAGAGGGTCACTGGCATAAAATCCTTATAGTTTAATCATTCTGTCTTAGGATACTGACGCTGTGCTCATCTTTCACTCTCTCCCTCTTTTGTCACTTCTCAATGTGTTCGTAACTTCTTACACACCTTCATATTCTATACAACAGATAACACCGAGCTTTGGTCAGCTCCTGGAGTGTTGTAATGCAATGACATAACAATGAAGCAAGAGCACGGCTCCGACGTAAAAAACTCAAGTGATAAAATTATTGGCTTCGTTTTGTTCATTTTCTTCCTGAAGAGTCTCTCTTCTTGAATAAATGATAGTAACTCTCTATGCTAGACCATTGACCGCATTTCTCCATCTCCTACTATAACTGCTCTTCGATAGCTATTGATATTACTTCCGCGTTTTAGGCCCCTAAACGTAGGATGACTCACTCTAATATTTATTATCCGATCGATTAACATAACGTCCGCTAAACATCACATATAAGATGCTGCGGAGATCTAGAAGAAACCTTCTTAATCTCTCTTGATTATTGCAGATGTTTGATTCAGTTTGTTGGGTATAGCCCTCCCACTATCACTAGAGAGTCTCTGGTGTATTTGAGTCTCATTCCTCTTGTTTTATACTCAAGAGATATATAAAGAACTGTTCTCATGCGTCTTCTTACCATTCTATGTTCTCATCTCTGAACTTTCGAATTGGTATCTATCTTGTTATCCCTTACATCTCTCTGAGTGTTGTATATATTTCTTAAGAGTGGAGCGCAGAGAAGTAGCGAGAAACACGTTACGTATATCTAGAAACAGAGTTACTCAACTTAGCTATACTGTATCATACCTATTCGTGATGTATCACACCTCAATGGTTCTAACTTTTCTCTTTATGTCAATGCTCAATGATTTTTCTCTCCTTTCTCTTCTATGTTTTTTATATCAATGGAAATAAACTCATGGTCATCCTATATGCATGTCTTCTTAACATACTCCTTTCGTTCATCTGGTCTTCCTCTTATTTCTCATACAAAACTATAGATCACCAATTAAACCGACATCCTTCTCTTACTCTACACTCGGTGCAATAGTCTTCATCATTGTCTCTATCACCATAGTGGTGTTTCCATACTGGATATCCTCGCACTCTTACTGAGTTACATCTCTTCCTCCGGTTTGGTGTTTGTATTTTCCATTCTACTGGAGCTGCCAATTCTTAATATAGAATCTATTTCAAATCCTTCTAGTGATTTTTCATATAATTTGGAGAATATTAGAATAATGTCTACGTCAGTTCATTCCGAACGCGTATGGAAGAAAGAAAACGTACATTTAAAGCGGATAATTAAATGATGTAGCAGTAATTGTATAATTATAAGCAGAGTTGCTATAATGTATCCTATATGCTGCCTATATATATATATACTCTTATTATCGTTATATCGAGAGTACGACTAAATAAAGAAGGATTCCCGGCCTATATGCTCAGAACTACTAGTTCCTATAAATCTGTATAGTCACGGCGTTTTTTCAACTCCGTTCTCACTACCCACCCAGCCTCAACTCAACAATTTACCGATAAGTGAATTATTGTGAGTATATATCAACTCATCCTCTGCGGTTCTGCTCTCTTCAAAGCCTCGAATAAAGAAGAGAATGTAACTCCCCGTGCTCTTTTGCTCAGGCGAACAGGCAAGCCAGTTAGGGTCCATAGAGAGGTGTAATCCAGTCATATATTAATAGGTCTACTCTCTCATCCATATTTGTTTACTTTCGTTTTCAGGTACTAGTTCTTGAGCTGTATATACAACTAGGTGTGTCTATCGAAATCTTTTCTATTCTTGATACGATATACGTACTAGTGTACTCATATATTTCTTTATGTGCCACTATATGAATTCTTCTCAGAAGTCTTGATTATTCTCTTACTTCCAGACCTCAGGTAGTTACTCGTGTTATATGGCTGAAGTTGGTCAAGAGCAGCTCCTGGATGCGATGGTGAGTCTTAGCTGGATGTGAGAGCTTGTGTGAGAGCTGGTGGATACCATCGATCTCCTCTCTGCGAGCTCTCTTTGGGGTGCTCGCGAGATAGTCCCTTCTCGTGTAACTCTGGTGTGCGTGCAACACGTTTCACTGTGCTGTCCATAATCATTGGGACGCGAGAAATTTGTGTCTCATTTTCACCTTAAGTAACATGTAGTTTTATGTAAAACAATCGTTTTAAATGGTAGTTGAGGTCTTGGCTTTTGAAGTTCACAATGAGAAAATTGAGCGTTGTGCAACGGTGATACCCTCTAGTGAGCTGTTAATATCTTGCACTAGTGTCATTGGCGTCTCTGCTTCTTCCTGTTCCCTCCTTTCCTATCGTGCCTCTCTGCTGCTCTCCTCCTCTCTCCTCTCTGTCTGCCTCTCTTTATTTACTTTTGTTTCCTTTCATGCAGAAGGATATTTAACACTCAGTAGCTACTGTTATGATACCCATGGTTCTTCGTCACTCCCTATACTTAGTAATATTCAGGTACTATTTATCGGTTAGTCGCTACCATATTATTTATATAAGAGATCCACTGAGTGACGCTGATCTAACCTCATTGCTCTATATAAGTAGTACTTCAGTACGTCTTATTCCCCGACAAGCTTCTAATGTGACTCGCTAGTCTCATAGGCGAAGTTTTTTGTATATATATATGAAGCACTATGCTAGTAGAAGTGAAAGGAGGTTGTACGAGGTATGTCATACATGACACTTGTTTACAAGGGGACTGAAACGTTCATTCCCCTTACCTCACTAATGGTGCCAAAAAAAGTGTCCAGATTGAGGCAGGTGTGGGGTAATTTTATAAGGTCTCTTAACGCCTATATATATATATATATATATACTCTAGCACGATTTTCCACCTAATCGCTTAATTCCTCAATATTACCTGAAATATCTAGATCTTTACTCACTAATCGTAAATTTTGTAGCTGATTTAAAATTATTAATTTTCTATAGCTTTGATCTGGTTCCCTATGAAGCCTATCACTCCAGATTACCCTATTCTGACTGAAAGAGGAGTACATACCTCGATAGTAACGAACCATCATTACCACTTGTGTCTCTTTGGAATATATATTTACGTATGCCTCTTTTCGATTTTGAGTGAATGCCTGACTCGTGACTAAAACATTCACAGCGCTTATATAGATAGAGCGTCCTTAGAGGTTTCCGTTATTGATGATTCACTCTACTCATATAGACTTTACTAATAACATCTCTCTTTCTATAATACTAACGTAATGCTCAACATTGCGTTAGTACCATGTTTTTAGCTACAGATTGTAGTATATATATATATTGATAATATGTGAGCATCGGATACTCTACCCTGAGTCAAAGTGTTGTTTCTCTAGGATATGTCTCCCTTCGTGACTTAACTCCTATCTTGTGATCATCACAGTGATTTCCGCTTAGAGACGGTATATAGTCTCTAATTGACAGAAGTATAGTATTGCGGAGGCGATTCGTACCTATTTTCTCATAGTGCCTGATATCGAATCAGATAGAGCTCCCTCAGTACCTCGCATGCTGAATTTCTATAATCGCTTTCTGAAGTCCTGGGCTGAAATTCTTCGGCCTCTCACTGCTTTGATTCGCCCGAAACACCGGGGCAGTTCCACGAAAGTAGACTGGTCTGATGTGGCTCAATCTGCTTTTAAAACTTCCAAAGAAGCCTTTCTTCTCCTACTCTTCTTGTCCACCCACAGAACTCGGCTCCTACCAGAGTTCAGGTAGACGCCTCTGATTTTGCTGCTCGGTGGCTTCTTACAGCAGCACCTGAACAGAGTGTGGTGTCCTCTTGCTTTTTTCTCTCTCAAGTTGCAACCTCCTGAAACACGTTATAGTGCTTTCGGTAGGGAGCTATTTGCGATGCATCTTACCATTCGTCACTTTTGCTACTTCCTGGAGGGTTGTGAGTTCCATATCCTCACTAATCACAAACCACTTACCTTCGCTATGGTCTCCAGACATGAACGGCACCCCCTAGGGAAGCTCGCCACCTTGGATACGTTTCACAGTTCACTACTGATGTGTGACAAGTTTCGGGAGTGGACAACTTTGCCGTTAGCGCTCTCTCCCGTATTGAAATTGACTCGATTGCTATGGCAACGTGTCAAGCTGCTGAAGATCCTGCAGTTCCACAAGACTCTTCTCTCAGGCTGAAGTGACTCCAACTCCCTGGTATAGAGAAAGAGTCTTCTGTTGAGATGTCTCTCGGGGATCTCCTCCGTCCTTTCGTACCTGCATCGTTCCATAAGGCTGTTTTACTCAATCTTCACTCGCTTTCCCACCCTGGCATTGAGGCTTCTTTCACGTAAACTGGTTGCTGCCCGATTTGTGTGGCCTGATCTGAATGCCGACGTAGCAGCTTTGGTGTCGCACTTGTCTTCCTGCCAGCGTTCTAAGGTCCACCGTCACACCGACAAGTCCCGCTAGGCACTTTCTTACCCCCTGGTGCTCGCTTTGAACGTGTCCACATCGAAATCGTTGGACCTCTGCCTCCCTCCCACGGTAAGAAATACATTCTTACCTGTATAGATCGGTTCCCACGTTGGACCGAGGCTATCCCTCTCTGTCGCCAACGCGGAATCCATAGCAAAAGCTTTCTTAGCTCATTGGATTCGCGCTTTAGTGTGCCGCTTTCTGTCACAACGGACCAAGGTGGAGACCTTTTGAATCCTTCTTATGGAGAGATTTGATGAATCTTCTTAGTTCAGAGAAAATTCACGACCTCTTTTAATCCAAAAGCGAACGGCATTGTTGAACGTTTCCACCGTCAGCTAAAGGCTTCTCTTCTAGCTCAGCCCAGTCCGGAAAATTGGACTGACGCTCTTCCTTTCGTAATGCTTGGCATTCGCTCCGCTGTTAAAGAGGGTCTGCACTGTTCGGCTGCTGATTTTGTGTATGGTTCTCCTCTTCGTCTTCCTGGTGACTTCTTCTCACAGTCTTCTCCTCCTTCTACAGCCGACCCGCTATCTTACCCGCTTGAGGCGCTGTGCTTCTTCGTGGAGACCAACTCCTTCTCGTCCACACAAGGTGCATTCCTATATTCCTAAGGACCTTTCTTCCTGCACTCATGTCTTCGTTCGACATGACTCCCACCGCACCGCTCTCCAACCTAAGTACGACGGACCTTTTCCTGTGATACTTAGGAAGGAGAAATTCTTCACGATCCAGCGTCCCACACGCACAGAAGTCGTTTCGATCGACCGCCTTAAGCCTGCTTTCTTCGAGGCGAATCCTCTTCCTGTTCTCGACCCTGACGCTTTACCTTTTGTTTCAATTTCTCCCCCATCAACTCGTTCTTTTAACGTTCCTATTTCTCCTCCTGCATCTCTTCCTCCTCCTTCTCCTCCTCTCCTTCATTTACATTCACTGATCTGCTGTATCCTCCTCCTTCTCCTCAACCAACAGCACCAATACGTCCGGCTCAGACTCCACCCACACTGTCATCGTCTTGCCTCCCTCCACTCCAGCTCAGGATTCTTCTCCTCCAGCACCACCTCGGGCTCTCCTATGACACAAGCATACGTTCCGACTCGCCAGATCACTCAATCTGGGAGTCCTGTCCAGACTCCATCACAGTACTTTACTGAGCTATCCGGAGGCAGGGGGTAGGCATTCGATGTGTATCTTTAGGATAGTTTTTCATTACTTTGGCACTGCGGGGAGTATCTGTGGTAATGAGGTCAGGTTAATTTTACCAACATAGCGTGCCAATGCAAAAGCGTAGATTTTTAAACAAACTCTTTTTCTCACTATGGCAAATCCGGCAATATTCTCAAAACGCGTCTTCATCTTATTCAAGCGCCATTTTCGCACGACAACGACGCTTTCTAATTACTGAGAAGAATTATGGATTTTTACTGTTTTATGAAGGCTTAAAGCTTATTAAAGCATGTGATATTTCTTTTTTTGCGGTGATTAAGATGACAGTGCAAATATATTTATTAATGTATAATAGTGCAACAATAGTGATAAATGTTGGTACCCTGTGAAGTGGCAGTTATTTTATAGTATTTCTTTAAATATTTTTACTTATAATTGCTTAGCTAGCTTATCCTCATGGTAGCTTATAGATTACTTATTTACTAGGGCTTTATGGTTTTCTAAATACCTTTCATGGGGAACCACGGCCGATTTTTTGGCCACTAATATCTTGTAAATTTTTATGTAGGCCCAAAATTTTTATTCCTTTTTATTACATAAAATTTAATGTAGTAGTTATTTATTATATTTTATGTTAAATTTAGTTATATTTTATTTCTTAGTATTTAATTTCTTTTTTGTTTAATTCCCAGGTTACTGGGGGCGATATTTTGTATGAAATACAAATTCAACTGCATCAAGTCTTTGTTTCAATCCTTTTGGTTTGCCAAATTCGTTTTGGTTATACCCGCTATTATATATATATATATATATATATATATATATATATATATATATATCTATACTATATATATAATATATATATATATATATATATATATATATATATATATATATAACTATTTATATATATATATATATATATATATATATATATATATATCACGCAAAGTTTGGTTGACCCTTAGTGTCTTTCAGTTTCTTCCTTTTCTCCAACACCATTTTTTAAGTACGTATACTCAACATGTAGTCCTATGAGACGGTTTTTGGACATGGTTATTCTTAGTCATTTTTTTTACTCTTCCAATGTATTAAATAATCTTTAAATGGTGCTCGTTATGTACGGTTGAATCAGAGAAACGTGCAAAGCACGTTTCGTATTTGGAAAGAAAGTCCCGGTATCTTGACTTGAACCACCTCTGCTAGTTCCCATTTTTTAGTTCCTCTTTTTTAATTTTTTATCCATTCAAATTGTGCACCATAGCCTAGTTTCATTTAAAAAAAAATTTTCAGTTGCAGTAATCAGAAAATGTCTGCCTTTTCTCATAACTCTTCCAACGTCATGAAAGGGTGTTATGACAACACAGAGAGGGCTGATAAATTTTCTTTAAAAAATCGTTGCCCCAGAGAAGCTATTAAAAAGTCTAAGGGATAAAGAGTATCGTTTTCCAGAATTTCCTAGTTGAAACTGGCGGGTTTGAACGATTCTTGGTTTCCTTAAGTCTATGTTCCAGTACTCTCAGCTATTATATGGGCAACAACCAATAAATCATGTCTTATAGCTTCCTCAAAATCACGACTATTAACATTCGTTTTATGATTCCAACACATTTATGTTTTTTGACTGCAAAGCATTTGCCATAAATTACTGCAATGTGTAATGACGAGTACCTTGTTGTAAGGCTAGTACAGATAATGAACCGAGACTTCGTCCCAGCTTAGTGGAGCCGAAAAAGTAACATTTTTGTTTCATCGTTACCATCCTTTAATAATCTTTGCAGTCCTTACGTTCTTATATTAAATCCTTAATTTATGCGACTGAAGTGTCTCGCAGAAGTGGTATATTTATTCGAAGAACAGATTCACGAAAAAGTTGATTATATGCTTTACTGTATTAATTGTTTTGTATTTATGTGCACAATTCACATCGTTCACTTTGTAACTTGCACAGTTAAAGAACAGCGCCGTCTTATATTTCTCTACCAAATTTTATTGAATACCAGTCTTTCCTTGCCATAATTAAAAAGCCATCATAGCTATGTCTCCTGTTAAACACTTATCTCCGTCAAAACCTTGGTTCTGTAGAAAGTTATCTAATGTAAGAGGTATAATTTAGAGTCTATTACAGCCAATTCCTCAATTCCGTCAATTTTTTTCTTCAAAAATCAAACACCAATTACCAGATGCTCCTTTCCTGATCTCTGCCATTATAATGAAGGTATAAGCCTTCTTTGCGCTCTTAATATAGAATAATTAAGATGAACAGTCTTGAAACTTTTAAGGTACAATAAAAAATAATTAGGAAAAATTTAAATTTAGTACATAAAACGTGAAAATATTACATCTCTTTCTACAGCAATACTTTGCAACTTACGCAGTTTTTCTGATCTCCTTTGTGAAAAGTGAATTTAAATTTCACTTTCAGGTGGGTTCACTTGCCTTGTTGAACTCGGGATGGCCTGAAGGGCAGTATTTTGTCTGCTCGGAGGGACTTCATATGCCCTTCGTTTGTGATTTCCGCTCTCAAAAACAAACTTGATAACTTACGACGGGCAGACAAACCTGTTATTCGAGTTCCTTACTAGATATTTTGATATTATAGGAAAAGCTAACAA
Organism: Trachelipus rathkii; assembly: GCA_015478945.1. Taxonomy (NCBI): domain Eukaryota; kingdom Metazoa; phylum Arthropoda; class Malacostraca; order Isopoda; family Trachelipodidae; genus Trachelipus; species Trachelipus rathkii. The sequence continues at coordinate 47,845 of JABUQX010067307.1, forward strand.
CCTACTGTGCACGTGACATTTTCAACCATTAAATAGGTATGAAGATTTTAAGAAGCAACTTCAAAAAAATATATTATAATGTAACGAAGTTATATACCTATAGAGAGACATTAAAAATCACCAACTTTATATATGTAAAAGGTTAAAATAAAAAGACCTTAAAAACAATAAAGTTTAATCTACTTACACAATAGTCTGTTAAATTTCATTAATTTATTCTCTACCGAAAAATTAGGAATTAAAAAACTTTAAAAAATAAAACATTTCCATAGTAACAAACTTTTTTTAAGGCAAAATTTCCAATGTATAATAAACAATAAAACATTCTCCTAACATAGAAGACAATTTTTATTGTTGTAGCAATATATATACATTTACAACATTCATAAAAGTTAATTACGGTAATTATTGTTTTAGGGACTCAATACTCAATTCCTCTTCTTCATTAACTAAGAGAATAATTATATTGTTATAAGAAACATTAAACTTTTATCTTCTTTTCAGAGATTTTTGCTATATAGCCGAGTTTGCAGTTTACAGGATTTTTTAGACATTTCTCAATATCAACTACAACACTGCAATACAGTTATCCATTATTATCCAATCAATTTTATATTTTCAAGAAATAATACCCATTACGATATATATGCTCGTCTTGATACTTTGGTATCTTATTTAACATATCATAATCATCACTCTGGTCTATGCTGGTACCTCAAGGATGGTGAGGAACTATTGCTAATTCTTCCAGAGGAAAATCTAATTCACACTTATTACGAATGATGTGCTTTCCAGTTCCTCACTAGGTCTCTCATTGTCTGGTAAAGAGGCACTTTTATGCATTTCTATTATGCCTATTCTTCCACATCTATTTCATAATAATCAAAATAATCATTCTCGTCTCTATAAACAGTTCATTTAATTTTCCGTTTGTAAAGGAATTTTTTTATGCATTTTTTTTTCGTTTATTTCTTCATTTCTTGTGGCAGTTCCATGATTCTTAAGAATGTGTCTTTTTAAACTTTCTTTCTGATTACATTCATAGCTGCACTCAGAACATTTAAATAATTTAGAATTTTTTTTTTTTTTAATTTCACCTTTCTTAAGGGTTACCGCTTAATGCGCAGGCCCGAACCTCGGGCCTAAGCGCATATGGTTGTCCCGGCAGGTTCTTTAACAACCAAGAAACATTCTCAGTATTCTGCGCTCTGTCGTATTATAATGGAGGTGCTTTTTTCCAATGTTGTTACTTCCACCGGTAGTCTTTCAATATATTGTTTTAAGCTTTTTTTAATTACTCCCATGCTTCCAATTACCACAGGGATAACCTCTGCTCTATCAATGTCATTCCACATTCCTTGTAATGTATTTCAAGTTTAATTTACTTAATTTCCTTTTCCCTTTCATATGCTGATACTCTGCCGTCCCATGGTATTCCTATCTCTATAATGTGTGCCTTTTCTTTTTCTCTTTTATCTTTTACTACTATATCCGGCTTGTTATGTACATCTGTGGGAATACTATAGTCGTATAGTATTGGCGCGTGGTTATTTTCTTCTATTGCGTTTGGTTTGTGTTCCCAGTAATTGGATGCTTGTATTGGTATTTTTTATTTTTCACAAATTCTAAAATGGATTAATTTGCATATTGTATTATGTCTTTCGGTGTAGTGCTTGCGTTGGAGAAGTGTGTCACAACTTGATAATATATGGCTAACTGTTTCCGGTGATACTTTACACATCGGCATTTGTTGGATATGTTCTCTTTCTCTATCTCTCTCTTACTAGCCAATTGGTTCGTAATGCTAAGTCTTGTGTGCCCCTACAATTGTTCTCTCATCTTCTTTTCTTAGATTACCCCTGCATACTGCTATCGATTTTTCTTTATCTATATACACACCTGTTCTATGATATTTTGTATTCCTTTGCAAATGCATGCTCCTTCCAATTATTTTCATGTTTTTTTCTTCTTGCTTTTCTGTGCTCATTTCTTAGGTGTTTCATCTTTTCCTTCTTTGTCATTCCTTCTGTTGTTGCATCGTAATTATTTATATCATTTTTCTCTATGTATTCTCTTTTTTGTCTGTTTTTGGTGTTCTTATAACCTTCTCTCTTTCGTTCTTATAATTATTGTGTTTTCTTCTTTTATAAGTCATT
>JABUQX010067308.1:10000-17500 GCA_015478945.1 Trachelipus rathkii
TGGGAAAGAAAAAGTTCAAAAGTTTGAGGCGTTTATAGAAGATTATGAACGATACGCAAAGGAACAATTAGGTAAAGACAAAAGTCGTTGGGCAGTAGAACTCAGAAATTTCTTAGAAGGTCCCGTACTAAGGACATACTATAGTATATACAGGGCTAAGGTCAAATATACCACCATAGTGGCTAGATTAAAAAGCTGGTGTAAGGAGGAAAAAGAAACCGAGCAGATAGATTTACAAAAAGAGTTTTGGAGGTTAGAGATGCGGAAAAATGAAAAAGTGGCTGAATTTGCGTTAAGGGTGCAAACCACTTACGAGGCAGCCACTAAAGAGGAAGATAGGGACAAACAAATACTAAAGAAACAATTTTTGAATTGTCTCCCGAAAAAGATGGCAAGGAGATTTAGAATAAGGATGGGAAATGAGAAAGAAAGCCTTAAAGTAAGATGGAAAGATGTACTGAATTGGGCCCAGGAGGAGGATGACCTGAATGGTGATGATGAGGAGGAATCAAGGGATGAAGGGATACCAATATGGGCCACATTAAATGGAGAACAAAACACAAAAGGGACATACGCAGAAAAAGTGCGCTATGGAAAGCCAGTGTATCAGCAGAAACCAAATACAAGGGAATACACCAGGCAAAATAATGGAAGATATGATACTGAGGTAAAAAGATGTTACTGGTGCAACAGGGTAGGACATTTTAAAAGAGAATGTCGAAAATATAATGGGTGGTGCTTAGGATGTGGGAGTAATGAACATCGGACTGGGGAATGTGGATTCAGAAGAGGGTTCAGACAAGAACAAGGTTATAGAAGACAAGATCAACAGGATATGGGTGGACAAAGGCAGAATGAGAGGAAACCCATTGAAAAGAAATGCTTTTTATGCAACCAAATGGGACATTGGAGGGATACTTGTCCACTTCAGGAACAAATACAAGAATTAATAAGGGTACAAAAACAAGCAAATTCGGGAAACGAGGTAGCTCCGCCGACCCCGGGAACGAGCAGGAGCGACACCCCCAAGTAAACCACTATTTAGGACCCAGCCCGGTTATTCAAGTTGATACAGTATTGGATCCAGAAGCAGAGGAGTTTTAAGCAGGAAACCTCAGGAAGTTAAGGATGCCTTACCACAACGGATACCCAAAGGAAGAGAAACAAGCGCAGTAAACACTACAACTGGCATATACCACGCCATAAGTAGGACAACCATTGAAGGTAAGCAAGGCATCAATATTACTCCTTTGTTGAAATTTGTTATAAAATTAAATAATATAGAAATGACAGCTATTGTTGATTCAGGTTCACAATATTGCATCATAGGCCAGGAACAGTTCAGAAGGATCCAGAATCCCGAAGTGTTAGAAAAGGTAATGAGGTTACGAGGAGTAGGTGACCCTCAAATGGTTGTGGAATCCCACCAAACAGCAAGATTAAAAATTTCAATTGAAGACATCGATTATGGTTCGGCAGATTTCATTGTAGTTGAAAGGCTGAAAGAAGGCACAATCCTAGGAATGCCATTTTTGATTCAGAATAAAATTAAAATTGATGTGAGAAATGGTTCTTTTACAAGATATGGTGTACAAAACACAAAGGAACAGGTCTATTTTTCAGAAAGGTCTGGGAATTGTGTAAGGACTGTAATATCCTTGCCAGTGTATACTACAGAAGAAGTAACAATTACAGTAAATGATTGGGTACCAATAAAGGCTGCTTGGACTTCAAACCAGATTAAGCCCAGAGAAGGAAGATATTATGATATGAAACCAGAAGAACTATTGGTCGAAGGAGAAGAAAATAACCGAAGAGGGTATAATAAACGATTCAAATTATTACCAGGATTGGTAAAATGGAATACCAAAGAAGGTACTATATTAATCAGGAAACTTATACCAGGACAATTAAAATTTGGAAAAAGAGAAAAAATAGGAATAGCCCATCTAATACTGGATGAAGAGGACCTCCAAAAATATGACAATAGAGGTTATACGATAAACACACTAGTACAAGGAACAGGAAGACAAGGAACCATTGAAGAGGAATGGACAAAGGAAAAATTAGGAAAAGAAATCACATTTATGGAGGAATTAACACAAGAACAACGAAAAGAAATAATAGAAGTATTATACAGGCAAAAAGGTGTATTTAGCAAGAATGACTCAGATGTGACAACAACGTCGATGACACCATATAGGATTCGGTTACACGATTATACCCCAATCTACCAAAGGGCAAGAAGATTTGACCAAAGGACAAATGAAGAAATTGAAAAACAGGTTCAAGAATTGTGTCTAAAGGATATTGTGGAGCCATGTGCCGCCGAATGGAGCTCCCCAGTGGTACCTGTTAGGAAGAAGGATGGGACACTTCGTCTATGCATAGACTATAGGCGCATAAACAAAGTAACAGAAGCAGATAGGTTCCCAATGGCCAACATTTCAGAAACAATCTTCTCGTGTCATGGGGTGGAATATTATTCTTGTTTGGACTTGGTCAAAGGATATTATCAGATGAAATTAGAAGAGGATAGTAAGGACTTTACTGCATTTTCTACCGTTAGTGGCCAATACAGATTCAAAAGGTTAAGTTTCGGGCTAAAAAATGGACCAGCAGCATTCCAGAGGGAGATGCAGAGGATATTAACAGGATTTAGCCGAGACAAGGTGGTGGTATATGTGGATGATGTCCTCCTGATATCAAAGGATTTTAAAGAACACCTACAGTTGATCGAACAGGTCCTACAACGGTTCTCCGAAGCCAATGTCAAAATTAAAATCAGCAAGTGCAGCTGGGTTCAAAAGGAAATTAAATTTTTAGGACATATTCTCAGTAGGACTGGAATAAGGAAGCTTCCAGAATTTATGGATCAGGTGGACAAGTTGGAAAGACCAAATAACATAGGAGAACTCAGGCGGTACCTAGGAATGATTAACTTCCAGCGTAAGTTTATTAAAAACTGTTCAGGAGTGGCAGCACCCCTTAGTGCTCTGACAGGAGGGAAAAGAAAGGATAAGATCGAATGGACAGAAGAAAGGATTCAGGCCTTCGAAAACTTAAAGAGACTGATGAAAGAATCTGTAGAGCTGGCATTTCCGGATTTTACAGAAGGTAGTCCAAAATTAGAGTTGTATGTAGACGCCAGTGGATTTGGTATGGGTGCAGGTCTATGTCAGCAACAAGGAAAGGAAAAAAGAGTAATAGCTTATAACTCTCATTCATTCGATGCGTGTGAAAGAAGAGCATCCACCATAGAGAGGGAATTGTTGGCTATCAGGTGGGGAATCAAGAGTTTCCGTCCGTTTTTGTTGGGTCAGGAGTTCATTTTATACACAGATCATCGTCCACTAGTGTACCTCCACACAATGAAGTTAGTAGACAGTAAGTTGGCTCGTGTCTTGGACGACTTAAGCGAGTACAGCTTTCAAATCCATTATTTTCCGGGAAAGGAAAACATCTTTGCTGATACATGGTCCCGTTGTCAAAGGAAACAAGAGGAAGAAACCGATGTCATAAATCTAGAGGCCCTACCAAGAGGTTTAGAAGTAATAAGGGTGGTACCAGGAGGTGCTGATTCCTTGTTTATGAAAGCTTGCAGGAAGTTTTAAAAAGGGAACAATTACAGAAGAAGGACCAACCAAGAATTAAGGAAATTCCTACTAGAGGTTTTGATAAACAACAGGAAGATGTATGGGTTAGATAAACAACCCAAATCACTCAAATATTTAAAAACCATCAGTATTTCAGGAAGGGAACCAATCCCAGAGATATTACTGGCAGCTAGCGATGAGTTCAACTTGAAGATCTGGTTGCCATCACGGGACTTGTTGTTCAGTTGTATATATGGGACCCAAAGCAAGGAAACGAGAAGATTTAAAAAGCATTCATATTCAGGTATTAGGAGGTACCCATTTCAATCCATTAAGAGATAATGGTAGGTTCCAGATAAATAAGGATGACACGATAGTAGACGAATTAGCAATCGAAGATCAAGAGGTACCATCTGAGGAAGAAAATGAAGGATTCATGACAGTGAAGGAAGTGAGGGCAGAAAACTTATTAAACACCCCGTCAGAAGAGGGACTAGGGTTAATCTAACTAATGAAGAAAGAGGCAACACCGAGTCAGGTTAAGCTGCAACCCAACAAGTTTATCAGGAGTTCATGCAAGACATTTCCAATTGGTGAACATCTAGGTGTGCCTTTTTAGATACAGGATCTTGTTTATTAGGTTTGGTCAGGAACTGTCATCAGGGAGTAGAACTATTTGGCTTATTTGAGAAATGGAAGTGTGGACATCACATTAATGGAATCACAAAACCAAAAATTGTTTGAATGCACCACAGCATAGCTATCAGGAAAGATACCGCTCCAGGAACAGTAATTACCATGGTAAGCTTGTAAGGTATGGGCTTCATTCCGGCATGTTTTCTTTTGGGAATGAATTACTTTGGTGGAAACAGAAGTCGATTCTGATTTTGGCGAAGGCAATCATCGCACAATGGGATGTGAGGGATCAGGGTTAGGATGGTTTTTTTTGTTATTGTGTTAGAATGTAATAGCGTGGATAATAATAGGATTGACAATATCATAACATTGAACGAAATAATGATATTACAGGAAAGATCTCAGGTGATAAAAGAATTGAAGAAGAAGGTTAAGAACAAAAAACAAATTCTTAAGACGGATGTGTCTTTAAAGGAATTTTATAGATATAAAGAAGATCTATTAATGAACGACGCTATATTAGTTAAAAGGATGAAGAACGGCAAGTTGTGTGCTGTAATAGGATTTAAACAAATGGTCAGCTTTTGTGTAGTAATTCACCGAAACATGGCACACATAGGACAAGGAAAACTAACAGACTTGATGGCAAGGTATGTATGGCATCCAAAAGGTCATACTATAATCCAGGAGGTGTGCAGGACATGTCCTACTTGTCAGTTAAATAAGGTAGATCATAAGGTAATATTCCCACCAGTTTGGAAAATCACAGTTGCTAATCCTTTCGAGTTAGTAGCAATTGATGTAATGGCTATGCCAAAAACAAGGAGAGGAAATGTTGCTTGTCTAGTGGCTGTGGACCACTGCAGCAAATGGGTCTCAGTCAGACCACTAAAGGACAAATCAGCCAGAAGTGTCACAGGGGCGTTTGAAGATCAGATGTTACCAACATTTTTGAAGCCCCCATACAAGGTTTTAACAGATAATGGGGTGGAATTCAAAAGTAACAGGTTTAGGGACATGCTCAAAAGGTACAACATAGATCATATATTCAGCAGTCCTTATAAGCCATCTTCAAACGGGGCAGTAGAGCGCACAAACCGTACGTTTGCAGAGTTCCTGAAGAACATAGTGACAAAGGACCAGGAGTGGGATGATTGCTTACCCAGGGTGGTTATAATTTATAACAACACAAAACACTCAGAACTTGGAATGACACCAGCCGAAAAACTATTAACCCAAACACATAAGGAGGGAAAGGTGTTGCCGATCTCTATGAAAGAGCAAAGCAAATGGAAGGAAGGACATCCAAACTGGCTCCCTTATGCAGTAGGAGTTAAGGTCAAAAGGAAGATTATTTCGGCAGATCGGTCCTTAGAGAAAAAACTAGGTGAAAGATATGAAGGGCCATTCACGGTTGTCAAAGTAATAGCTGGTGGAATGACATATGATGTTGAGGGTCAAGGTAAAACTATGAGGGTCCACTACGCACATTTAAAAGTATGGGCAGACCCACCAGATTACCTCAGGCAGTATTTTGAGAATGAAGAAAATGAGGTCTATTCACAGCATGAACATAGGATTGAAATAACAACAGAGGATGAATTAGAGGAAGCACCAGCAGGTATTATATTTAGTACGTTCCCGGAGAAAGTAAAAAAGAAAAGAAGGGGTAGGACAGAAACCAAGGAAACATGGGACCTTTTACAATTGGCCATAGGTAAACCAAGGCCATACAGAAGGATAAGGAATTCAAAACGTGAAACATTTAGGAGAGTGATAAGGAAAACACAAAACAGAGGCCAAGAATGCTATTTCCATCTCCTAGAGTACTAGTGATGCTATTGGATTGGGTGGATTCAGCACCAGAGGAAGCAACTTCAGATGCACAGAGTTTCGAAAGAGAGTTAAGGTTCCCTAATGACAGTTACACAATTGGTATATACCATTTCAGACGCTACTGAAGAGGAAGGGGAGGTTCTAGGTAGTATAACTCCGGTACATGATGAGGATATACAGGTAAATAATCATGTCACAAGTAATTTAAATATTCCCTTTTATAATTTCAGATCTATTCATGAGGAATTAAGGGAAGTTGGTGAGGATCCTGAACAAATGATGCTGGTTGATGGATCGGAAGGACAAGGAGGAACCCAACAAGGATCGGAGATTGAACATCGGCCAATGACACGGTCAAGAGGGTCAGCTCCAGATCTTCCGAATGTACAAAAAAGGGTATTGGAGTATGAAAGGAGGGCTGAGGAGAGAAGGGCGTCTAGTGGAAACTAGGTTAGTTTATTACTCTTGTTTTTATTATATTTGAACGTTTTTTTTATTGTGTGTTTTATGGGATATTTTCCCTTCTTTAAAGATTGGGTTTCCAATCTTGAAGGGGTGAGTAGTGTCATGAGTCTGGTGACTCATGGCATCTATTTTGACAAACCTGCTAATTTATTTTACGAAGCAGAAAAGTGTTCAGGTTAAAGGAAAAGAACTCATTGTTTTCTTAAAAGAAGTTCTGGTAAACAGTAATATCTGAGTTGTAAGGATTCATTGCAAATCGTGATTACCAACTTTATAAGGATTGTTACTAGGCTGTTATTATCAGTTTTCCAAGGATCTAGTTACAAGCTGTAATTCCAGCTTTTTAAAGGACAAATTCTCCCAAATAATTGGGAGACGAGTTTGGGGCCAGGATCAGACCCGAGTTTTGGAATCGAGTTCAAAGTTGAGTTTAGGACCAAACTTAGAAATTGGATTTTCGATTGGATTCAGACGCAAGGTTGAGTCTAAATAAGGTCACGGCTGGATATTAAGGCCAAGGCTGAAATTATTGATCAACTAAGTTGCCAGCCAAATTTGAAGGTCCAGGTTAACCTTAGGTTAGCTACTGAAGGCTGAAAACAGGCTACGGAAGATTCCGAAGGTCGAAAGGTCACACAGGCCGTTTGTAAAATTGGATCAGTTTGTTCAAAGGAGTAGGGAGCATCTTCCGAAGGATCATTCGTCTGAATAACGACATTTATAAAGGAAGTATTGCTCTTTTACCTTTTGTAAATGACCTTAACCGAATTTGTAAATAAATAAAACATACCCGGGTTATATTGTTATGTAGTAATATTTTGTCGAAAGTAAATTGTATATTACATTTAGCTTAGGTTAGTAATAGGTTATTTGTAAATTAAAAGTTAAAACCAGGATAGGTAGGTAGGAATAATATTGGAAAATACTTATCATTCATATTATTATTATATATACTAGAAAGAAAACC
>JABUQX010067308.1:22500-25657 GCA_015478945.1 Trachelipus rathkii
GCTTTTTTTACTTTATGCATCCAGCTCTTTTTTATTGAGGGTAAAAGGAAACAATTGTAGCGAGTGTTCAAATTTTAATACTAGAATTGAATACTGGTCCAATGTACTATATAGTCTACATATTATTATATATAGTTATAGTATATATATATAATATATATATATATATATATATGATATATATTATATAAAATTATAATATTTATTAATAAATAAATATATATAATATATATATATATATACATAGATATTTAGAAATATTACACTTGCAAAATAAAAAATATATTTACATTATATCTAAATTTAAAATTTATTGAGCTATTTAATACGTATATATATATATATATATCGTAATAATATAGTATATATAATTTTATAAATTATATATATATAATAATTTATATAATATATATACATATATAATATATCTATTATCATATATATATATTATAATATTATAATATAAATACATATATTAATATTATTATAATATATAAGTATATACTATATATATATATATATCTATATTATATATATAATGATTATATATATATATAATATATAATATATATATATAAATTATACTATATAATATTATATATAATATAATATATATAATATAATTAATATATATATTAATATATATATATTATATATACTATATATATATATAATATATATATAATAATATATATAATAATATATACATTAAAATATATTATATATATATAATATAATATATTAATATATAGTATATATAATATATAATATATATATAATATATAATATAAATATTATAAATATAATAATATATAATATAATTAATAATATTATATATTATTATATATATATAATATATATATATATATAATAAAATATTATATATCATATATATATATAATATATATATAATATATATACTTATATATATATTATATATATATATATATATTATATATATAACTATACTATACTATACTATACTATATATATATATAAATATATATATAATATATATATATATTATATAATATATATATATATATATATAATAATATATATATATACAATAATATATATTTATATTTATTAATTATATATATATAAAATATATATATATATATATATATAAATTTGTATACCATATATATATATATATAATAATAATATATATATATTTTATATCTATATATATATATATATATATATATAATATAATATATATCCTTTATATATATATATATATGATATATATTTATATATATATTATATATATATATATATATATAATAATATATATATTTAATAATATAATATATATAATATATATATATATATATTATATAATATATATATATGATAATATAGTATAATATATAATATTATAATATATATATAATATATATATATATTATATATATATATATATATATATATAATATTATATATATATATATATATATATATATATATATATAGATATATATATTTTATATATATAATTATATAGATAATTTTTATATATATAATATATATATATATATATATTATATAATATATATATATATATATTAATATTATATATAAAATATATATATTCATATATATATATATATATATATATATATATATAGTATATATTATATATTATTAAATTTATAAAATATATATATTATATATATATATATATATTTAATATATATATATATAATATATATATATTATATATATATTATATAATCATATATATATATCATATAATAATATATATATAATATATATATAAAATATATTAATATATATATATATATATATTAATATATATATTATATAAAATATATATATATAATATATATATATTATATATATATATATATATATATTACATATATATATATATATAATAAATATATAAATATATTATAATATATATATTAATTAATATATATATATATAATATATATATATATCTATATATAATATATAATATATAGTATATATATAAATAATTATAATACTGCTTTGCTCTCTAACTGTTTCATTATGTTTCATTTTTTAATTCATTTTTCAATTTTTTGGCAAAAAAAGAAATTAAATAGAATGGGTTCGGCCCCCCCCCCCCCAGGAAAGCTGTCTTTTGGTGTTTATTTTCATGCTGGAATCAGACGGAAATTTTAAGTTCTCATTGATTTTTGTTTTTAAATAAAAAATCGAAAATATCGATATTTTTTCCATACTTAATCGTTTATCAAAAAAATATATATTCTCTCTCTCTCTCTCTCTCTCTCTCTCTCTCTTCTCTCTCTCTCCTCTCTCATCTCTCTCTTCTCTCTCGTCTCTCCTCTCTCTCTCTCTCTCTCTCTCTCTCTCTTCTCTCTCTCTCCTCTCTCTCTCTCTCTCCTTCTCCCTCTCACTCTCTCTCTGCATGTCAACATTATTTCTATTATATAGGTATATATATATAATATATTATATAATATATATATATATTATATATATTATATATTTATATTATATATATTATCATGAAATATATTTCTTCATATTTATTATATATATAATATATATAAACATATATATATATTATAATAATATATATTATATTAATATAATAATATATATAATATATATATATATACATATATTATATATATAATATATATAATATAATAAATTAAATATATTGTATAATATTCGTCGTTTGGTGTGGTTGTGTATGGGTGGTGCGCTTTTGTCATCAAAAACGTGACTAGGAACCTCTATTAACGAACTTATGATATGAAAATTATTTAATATTTTTGAAACAATGGAAAATTCTGACCCAATGATTAAAAACATACTCAAAATAAAAAAGCAAGTTATTTCGTTAAAATAATAAATTTTTTAAAAAATATGTAATACTTAAAAATTGAAATTAAAAATAAAGAATCTAAAGTAAAATAAAATAAAATAAGAAATTAAATGAAATTTATTTTTTAAACATTAGTTAAAGGGCGCATTTTCTAGAATTGAAAAAAAAAAATTTATCTAAAAGTCGAAAAAAATGAGACGAAAAATAGAAACTTGAAATGAAGTTTATCTAAAACAGACCCAGATTTAAAACCAGAAAAAAAAACAAATTTTATATATAATAATAATGATATATTAATATAACAAT
>JABUQX010067309.1:0-12500 GCA_015478945.1 Trachelipus rathkii
CTGTGAATATTACTCTTTATATTAATTGTTTATAATCAATACTCAGTATAAGAGTTTATAATACGATTTATATTTTTATTAATTAATTATATATATTAAATTATATATATTATATAATATATATTATATATTATAATATAATACTTATATATATATATATTAATATAATTATATTTATATTATATATATAATAATGGCTTGCAATCAACTTCAGGACCAGCATTGAATTATAAAAGTATTAGGAATATGATCTTATTTCTAGAGATCCTAGGATGAAAGATTTTATTGAGGTACACGTATAGGAAAAAAGATAGCAGTTATAACAAGAAGGGTAAAATAACGCCTTATACTGGTGAGTCATATTCTATATATATTAATATATACTAAATATATATATATATACATATATAAATATATCCAGATAACATATATATCACTTAGCATACAACATATTGGGCGAGCCTAATGTTAGGAGGGTATTATATAATATATTAAATAATATATAATTCATATATATATATATATATATATATTAGTTATTATTATATATATTATATAATATCTATATCTATATATATATATATATATATATATATTTATATATATATATTAAATATATATTATAATATATTATATATAATATAATATTTATGGTATATTAATATATATTTATATTTTATTATATATATATATTATTATTATAATATAATGTATATATATTATATTATATTTAATTTATCTAATATTTAATATTATATTAAAATATATATTATATTATATATTAATATAATTATATATTTATAATATATTTAATATATTATATATATATATATATTATATTATAATATTATATACATCTAATAATAGGAAGGATATATATTCTATTAATTTGAAATACTGTATTGTGCGACGATATAATATCTTGTTGAAAATATTTAGCAAATATAGTAATTTCTTATTCAAGAAGGAAGAAAATATTACTTGTTCCACTTTGACAGAGAGTAATGTCTTTCCTTGGAATGTAATAGAAGATTTTATATATTAAGTAAATATATTATATTATATTAATATATATATATATATTTATGATATTAATAATATATTATATATTATATGATATAATATATAATATATATTTATATATAATAATATAATATATATATAATTATATATATTTATATATATATAATATTCTATTTTATTTAATATCTCTCTTCACTTCTACTACAGTATTATGGAGAAAGAGCGCGATAATATTGCTAATAGGAATATACGGATATTAGTTAAGTTAGAAAAATCATATAAGAACATAAATAGTTGTAAGTAATAGCAATACTCATACGTTAGCTCATACTCATTTAAATGATGAGCTCATATTATGGCAGTAATAAATAAATCCTCTCTCAAAGCCTTACCTACATACTCATGAGTACGGATCCCCACAGTGGTATCTAGGTCGTCATGTAGGGTTCTTATCCTTTGGGCTAAGCCACATTAATACTATTAACTCGCCTCTACAATAACTCACTCGCTAATAACACATCCGATATATGCATATACCATTTTCTTCTCTGGGCATTTCTGCCAAAACCACATAACTCTTTTCTTCAGTCACTCTTTTACTAGATCTCAATCAACTTTAATTCATTGGCCTCATATCAGCCGGTCATTTAAAAGTTTATATTCACTACATTATATAATATATATATTAAATCTTAATAACACGATACTGTATTCAAATCTATTTATCACTATTCTCTTAATTTAAATACAATTTCATATCATCACTCACACAAACTCTGAATCCACGTTCATGGCGAGCTTCTTCAACTTTTTGAGGGCAGTCTCTCACATATTCTTGACACTTAATAATGGATAGACCTATAGATCTAGGGAGCTGACGGAAATTTGCCGGGGCCAGGGGCCGGCTCGGGGTCAGGGTTTAGATAAAATTAGAAATGTTAAGTCTCATAAAACTACTGAATATATAGTCTTAAAACTTAGGATAGAAGTTAAATTAAATATATATATATTTCAAATAAATTATATATTTTATATATTTAGAAAAAAAAAAATCATTAATTAATTCAATTAAATAAAGGTTTTTGAACTTTTTTTTTAGAAAATAATTTATTTTCAACACGAAGAATATATTTTTTTAAATATTCATATTTATATAATATATATATATATTCATATTATATTTTATATATATTTGATGACCATTGCTGCTAAAAGCAAGCTCGATGAACTAATCATCATCATACCATTATATAACAAATGACTTTCAAAATCAGTCATTACGTTTGATCTTAGCAATATTTGTTGAAGCTTATCTAAGGAATCAGATGGTAATGGGCACTTATATTTCTCTATCTAGTTTATTAACTAAACTTTTAGGCATTTATTATTTCTCTATACCTAATTATAAGATCAGTTAGCAGTGAGTAAAATAACAAAAACGATGTTTTATTAAAGTTGATTTTGGTCTATAGTTATGATTTGCTATGAATTTTGTAATGTAATTGTTAAGTCATATATGCAACTTTTCTAATATAGATCTTATGAGATTAGATTATTTGTCTCTACTATTTATAATTACGTACTAGTCTTATATATATATATATAAAATACCTTTCACATGATGTAGCCTTCAATGCAACGTAAGTCGTCTAGATAATAATAACAAACACAGAATATACTGTAAACATTTTATTAACCGAGTGTCTTGGTGTATAAATTTCGCCCTACAATACCTGTACGAGTCTAGAGCGAATTTTATATATATCCGGACTTGGACTAGTATCTGAACTCAACTTATCATATAATATTTTAATTAATTAGAAAATTATAAAATAAAGGTTTCTCATATCTATCATTACATATAAACTATAAAATAATAGATTTTTAAGCAGAATAATGTGCAAATGTGAGTATAGATAGGATTATATGCTTGTCTAATATATTTAATTATGATCAATAAGGTGATCAAAAGTTGGATAGACATAATTGGCTATTGCTATCAGTAAACTCAATATAATTCTATATTAGTGATTGATAATTATTTTTCGAATTATACGAACTTTTGGAGCGTGGTGTCCAGAAACACATAATTATTGTATCAGAGCTAGTTACAAAAGACATAGCGTTGGTCTAGGTCTTAATGACAATGAATTCAATAAACATTTGAAGTAATTTGATTGTGAATATCTGGATACGTTTTGAGTGTGATGGAATAAAGCAAGATTGTAATTATTGTGATTTTTTTCATAGAGATGAAGTAAATTGTACAGGTATGTTAAGAATCGGGCGATGACATTGTCTTGGGAATTCCGTGTGTAATAGATTGAGATCTCCAATTTCATAGGAGATTACTTTATGTCGCAATGCGAATTGGCAAAGAGTAGGAAGTAGTTTGTTTTGCTCATGTGATGGTAGGCATGTATTAACAGGTCACATTGCTGGCACTTTGGTATGTCAAGTTTTAGTTATTTATTTAACTAGATAAACTACTAAATGCTCTAGGACCGGAGCGTTGCGTTGTTATTCTTTAACTTTGAACGATTTTTCTAAATTTAAATTTTATGTCTACTCTCTTATTCTTTGAAAAGTCTGTCTTGAGTGATGAAACGCTGTGGGCGACCCAAAATATAGAATTATCCTAATATACTTTTAACTTTCATAATTGCTGTCGTTCGAACATGTATTGTGATGCTCAAATGTGTCTCCATAAAATGTAATAGTGATAGTACAATGCACAGTATGCGCTTCTTTAGGACTTCCTGTGCTTCTATGTTTCTGACTAGTGTGTGGATAGATGAGGATGTAAGTGTATCATATTACTATAGCCCAGTAATGTCGATTTTCATGTATGATATGAATTTGAGAACGCTCAAGAAATGTATCACACATCTTTTGAGCGTTAATATTCTCTTGTGTACTGAAACTATTACTGATAGAAAATTATTTATGGGGAGGATGTAGTGTAGTGAAACTGTGTTAAAGCACAATGAATCAATATAATATGCTCAATTTATGCTCTTATTGTTGCAAACTGATCAGAGTTCCTCGCTTTCAATTTTAGTACTCCCAGTTCAACTTCAGATTAGCTTTTTCAAGGAATGAAAATAAAATTGAAGGGCACAAATTGGTCTGGGGCATATAATCAAAGCACAGTTAAAATGTGAAAAAGCAGTTGCTATGTGATCTATTATGTTCACTCGACCTCGGTAAGTGAGTATTTATACGATGATTCATAAATGACAGATGACCTCGTGATGTTTACACAGACATTTTGGATCAGGTAACATTGACGTGGTAATCATTTAATTATCTTTGATTGATAGCTCGTTAATCTCTATGTTTTGTCGCTTATTTATTGATAGAAAATATCAATGGTACGGTATTTTCTTTGATATGAGTAGAATGTTGGAAACATCATCTAGCATCCAGCTACATTCCTCTTAGATTAATGATGTTTGCCTTGTCATATACAGGAAATTCTCTCATTCGCGGTTATCATGACAAAAATCATCCTATACAAGCAGCGTGTATTTCCCTGAAATAGTGGTATCATTTTTATATAGGACTTTCGTAAACACGCTTTGTTCTCGACAGGGGCGTCTCCGCCTGTGTCAGTCGTCGAGCTGTGGGGTGCTACATTGAATATATATATGCTGTGTAATTTTGCTGGAGCCCATACAAGCGGGCGGAAACTACTGCTCTGAAAATCGCATGCTGTAATTATAAAACAGTATATTGTGTGTAAAAGAAAAAAATTACATATGAAATATAGTATTATATAGACGCATGTATATTGAATTAACGTCTTGACATTAAACTAATAGCTGTCTTCTTCATATTTTGATACTTATGATAATTTGGGAATGACTTCAGTTATTGCTTCTTGTGATAGTGGAACCGATAGGTAGGAACAAACATGTTGGATAAGATGAAAAGAAATGAGAATTAAGCACTTCTTCAGAGATAAAATATATTATTATTTATCTATAATATACATAAGAAGCTCGTTTTGATGAAGGAATTCTATTTAAAGGATTATGGATATAATGGAATTTATAGTATAAATTAGAAGTGCATTGATTCTTATTATAATAAGTGATACCATAATAAAAGAGTCATATTTAGTTGAACACAGAAGAAATATTAGTGAGTATCCTATACTATTGAAAGGAAGTTGTTGATGATCTATTAGTATGATGATGAATGAATGAATGTATATATGAAAATCATTATCAATTACTAGGATAATTAATACTATTACCTAATATAGGAAACCCTATAGATTATAGGACGAACTTTGAGTTAAGTTTCTGATCTTTTGGTTGAGTCTGGAGTGTCCGAGAGGATTGATATGTATTTCGAGCGAATGGAGAACTTGATTGTTGGATTAGTATTTGCTATGTGTCATTCTTACATTCGGTCTTGAGATTATTCAGAAATATGAGTGGTGGAAAAATTTGTAAACTGTTTTGGATCGAGTTATAGACTGTCGTTTTTCCCCAACAGTCTTCAGAGGGTTATAATATTAGAAATAGCTACCTCGCATGTTACGCTTGGAGCCATTAATTGTTTTCACGACAAAACTTAGTATGAGAGGGATCATCCTGGTGTATTTTGTTGAAAGAGGTGCTTGACAAAGTCAGTCAAAAATTGTTAGTTTATCAAGGGCAGTTCACAACTCCAGACTATTTAAATCTTTGTGGAGAAGTAGTATGGAGCAGAATTGTAACACAATTATATTTCACGACAGAAGTAGATGGCTTTCAAGGAAAGTGTAAAAGGTTTTTTGATATATTGGACATGAAGCTTCAGTTTTTTTTTGAAGAGGGAGCGAGGAAGTTGGGCTCTAAATTCATGATCGTCAATGCTGTCAAAAGCTTGCCTACTTGCTGATATTTTTTGAAATAAATAAACAACAGTAGATTACAGAACAGTTCCATAAATATCTTTAAATTGTCTGACAAAATTGAGTATATGATAAAAAAAATTGGACTTTTGAGAATGCTGTATCTTTAAACACCAGTGTGCAGTTTTCGAGGAACTTCATAGTTTCTTATCTGAGAACGAGTTGAATATGCACTTAATTACAAAATAGCATTATAGCTCATGTTAAAAGGACTTAAAAATGTATTCAGACTATTTTCCAAGCGAAATAGTGCAAGATAATGGATTTTAATATCTTTCATGAGATTTATCATTTGAACAAGCTGAAATATTATCAGCTTGTTGAAAAGAAAAATTAATTGAACTTACAATCAATTCCTCTCACATCTGAATTAAAAAAACAGAGATGCTCCTTGAGTAGTTTCCGAGGAGTAAGAGAAAGAGTATAAGCAAGTTACGAAATAAAGGCAATACAATATTTATTGCCATTTCGAAGCATACAACTTGTCGAAAGAGGTTAACATGTTAGCATATATAATAAATAAATCCCGTTAACAGTTTCCACCCTGGCTCCCGATTGATTGTTATTTGTTCGTCATTTTGAACCCATTTTAGAAAAATGCCCATGAAGGCTATCTCAAGGATCACATTCCAATGGGGTTAACATCTGTGTTTGAAAACCCTGCATGTCAATGATGAATTGACCTTCATATATAATTCACAGCAGGTATGTGGTTTTTAATATATTAAAATATATATATATATATATGATATAATAAATATTATATATATATGTTAAAAAAAAAAAAAAAAAAAAAAAAAAAAAATTTTTTTAAAAAAAAAAAAAAAAAAAAAAAAAAAAAAATATTATATATATATATATATATATATAGTAAATATATAGATAATATATATATATATTAGATATACTATAATATATAATACAATATCTTTCATATTTCTAATTTGAATAGATCAATTTAAATTAAATATTTATTTATTATACTGTATGTATTTATATATATAATATTATATATATATGAAACCATAGATCTATATATATTTTGGTATTGTATATATATATATATAATATATATTATATATTATTATTAGGGAAGGAAATAAAAAATATTTGGGACAGATACCTTTTAAAAAAGGCGATCAGATACTTGCCTCATCCCTAAATATATATATATATAATATATATATTATATATTAATATATATTATATATATATATTATATATATATTATATATATATATATATATATATATTATATATATATATATATATATATTATATATATATATATATATATATATATATATATATTTATATATATATAATATATATATATATATATATATATATATATATATATATAATATATATATATATATATATATATATATTATATATATAATATATAATATATATATATATAATTATATATAAATATATATTAATATATATATACAATAGTGGATTGTGGTGTGTAATGAAGAAATCGTAATAAAAAAAACATTATGCACAGGGTACGGAGGAAAGAAATGTTGGGAACCGGCTGCTATACACAGGATTCCAATTTCAATATTTGGGACTATGAAAGGAGATTCCGAACCTCCTTCCTTTGGATCAATTACATATTTGTCACCAGACCAAAGGAGAAAGAAAATTTACATTCTAAAATATATTAATAGCTGGAAGTAGAGTTTGGTCTACTAGTGATATTTTGTGCCCCGATCGAAGCGTAAGTAGGACTTTCTGATTTATTTATTTTATTATATATAAATTTTTTTTATTTATTTAGTATTATTTATTTAAAATTTTGTTATTATTGTTCAGCTATAGTTCCCAAGCTTGATATGGGAGACGCACAATTCAACTTCAAAATTAGTCGGTTTAAATAAATGCATAGAGTTGTTTTTGTTATTTTAGCCATTTTTAAATTCCGCCTCAAGAATAGAGGTCCTGTCACTACTGTCGACTTGAAATTATATATACATATATATATATATATATTATACATATATATAATATATATTTATATATATATATATATATACTATATATATATATATATCTACTAATATATATATATTTATATATATATATAATATTATATATATCTAATTTATATATATATTAATTCAATTAATAAATAATTTTGAAAAAGAGATTTCAGAAATATTTGATTTTCCTTGAAGATATTTAAAATTTAAATAAATACAGTTAATATTTAACATTATATTTTATTTCTTTTCCGAATTCGTTTGATAATCAAATTTCGAATATATTTATGTTAAAAACTCGGAAAAATTATAATATGGCCTCAATTTTAATTTGAAATCATAGTAAATACCAAAAAAATTGATTATATTTAGGTATGTTTATATTTTGCATCAATTTATTAACAAGGGGTAAATGGATTAAAATATATTTTTTTTTATTTTGTTTGATTTAACCCTCTATTATTTAGTGTGAATTTACAGTTAACCCCGGTAGAAAACCCTGGTTTATTGCCTTATTTTTGGCCGGGGCCGGGGCCCCGGTCGGTTCCTACTTGACACATCCCTAAGATTGTCTATCTAAATAGATTGAGGTAGTACCTTAGATCTATACCTCTTATTCCATACCATAATTTCACTAATATGCATTAACACCGGTAACAACATACGTTTATGCAGAATTCTAGCGCACTCAAGACTTAGTCCCCTTGCACCACCAAGGATTTAATTCCACCAGTCACCTTCCTACCACTCACAACTTTCCTACTAAATTCTGTTTCATCCTTTCCCTTTTCATCCAGCATGTTACATAATTATTTAAACTCCGATACTTGTTCCAATTGTTCACCATTGAAAATGTTTCATACCGCGAACTCTCCTCACCAACTACAATCATCTTCCTCTTATCTACTTTTACTTTCAAACTCCTCTACCAATCCACTGAAACTTTCTTCAGATTCGCCTCACAAACCAAATCATCAGTGTACAATAAACAGGACACCCTTTACTCTCTTCAATTGTCCATCATTCTAACACCTTCCCCTACCACTAATACTTTAATCTTTTAATCACCCCATCCATATATAAATTAAATAGCCATGGAGATATAACGCATCCCCGACTCAATGCACTATTAATATTAAACGATTCACGTTTTCAATCCACTTATTCTTACACACGCTTCACTATCGACATGCATACTTTTGATTCCATTCAGAGCCTATCACCAACATCATATATCACTAACACCTTCTACAGAGCCTCTCTATTAATCATGTTAAACGCGTGTTGCAAGTCAATAAAACGTAAATACATTTTATTCTTCTTATCTATCATTTTCTCATTCATTTGTTTCAATTTCAAGATTTAATCTACACATCCTCTACCACTATTAACTAAATGCACCTTGATCTTCGTCAATCAGTAATCAGTCACTCGACACACTCAACCAAAATACCAGCATATTTCCCTACAACACCCAATAAACTAATTTTCCTATGGTCTTACAGTTCCATTATTCCCTTACCCTTATATAAGGTACTATTACTTCTTTCCTCAAATCCTTCCGAACTATACATTCCACAAACGCTTAGTTACATAACTTCCAAATCAAGTCAATCACAATCTTGCCTTCATTCTTATAATCATTTTACCAGTAATCCCATCAATAACTTGTTGATTTACCATTCTTCAGCATTCTCACTGTACCTATTACCTCATCTCTACTATTTACCTCATCCCAAAAATGCTTATTCCTTCATGCAACATCAAAAACACACATTCACTATCATCTCTATATCTCTGCCAATGCTATGCTGATTTTCGAACGTTTCCCCCAACTACTCCCCAAGTTCCATTTCATCAGTCATGAAAGTACCATCCATATTCATTATTCTATAAAGATTCTCCTTACTCTCTCTAAACCTTTCGTACTCCCTTCCAGATGAGCTTCCTATTTTCTAGTAAGTCTCCATTCATCCTCTTTCCAAACTGCTCATTTACTTTTTAAAATTAAAATTTGAAAATTAAATTTGAAAATAAATTAAAAAAAAAATTTAAATTGAAAACAAAAATTGAACACAAAGAATAATGTAAAATGACTTACATAATATAAAATATGCAAACAATATATTTTTAGTTAGCGTTTAATCAAAAGAAAGAGATTTTGAATAGAAATGTCATCTGAGGCTAAACGAATGTTTACTAAATCAGCACCGCACCGGGCTCAGCCGGTCTCGATCCCACACGTTTTTTTTTTTTTTTTTTACTCCCTTTAAAAGTTTTAAGGTTTTACCTTTTAAACTGTGTTAAGTACCGGGAACTTTGTTAATGTTAGCAATTCTTATTCTTGCTTAAGGTGTGTTAAGGTTTGTCGCTGTGCATTATATTCTTAGTTCAGGCGATGCTATGTAAGGTTAATTATGGTGAAAACTTTTGTACGTTAGCATATATTCGTTGATAGTGATGATAATTGACAAGATATAAAATTTTTTGTTTAAACATTACCATGTTTCATGTAAAATTAACATTGTATTTAGAGATTATTGCTTGACAAAGTGGTGAAATTGGTTACGTTTTTGTAATGGCGATGTTGTCTTTACTGTGTTAAGTGGTGGAGCTTTGTTTAATGTTAACAGTAATCTTAGGATTCCAACGTCTCGTGTTTAGGTTTGTCGTGTACACTTATATTCTAGTTCAAGGTGATCTATGTTAACTTAATAATGTGAAAATTTGTTACGTTAACTTATTATTCGTTGGTCAGTGTACTAAACGAATTTGATTTACGTTATGTTATCTAAAATGATACTCGAAATGTGACATGAAACAATAGATCAATAATATAATAGAAAGGAGAGGTGAAAGGGGAGGGGAGGGTGGTTTGATTTACTGATTTACTGATTAGCCATTTCAGGTGTGATATTAATTTGTTCTACTGTTATCTCCTCTGAAATTTGAAAATAAACCCCATTTCAACAAATAAAATAAAAATAAAAAAAGTTTGGTGTTATGTTTACAAAATATGACTTGAATAATAGATCAATAGATCAATAGATCAATAGATCAATTAGATCATGGATGGGGTGGGGAGGGGTAGGGTGCGTGGTTTGATTTACTGTTTCACTGATTTACTGCTTTAGGTTGTGTAAAATGTAAAAATTTTTTACGTTATAAACATAAAAAAGAATAAGAAAGTTTTTTGACGTTATGTTATACAAAATATGCCTTTAATCAATAGATCAATAGATCAATAGATCAGGGGTGGGGTGGGGAGGGTAGGGTGGGTTGTTAGATTTACTAATTTACTGCTTTAAGGTATGTAAAAATGCAAATTTTTTACGTTATAAACCTTAAAAGCATAAAATTTTAGTAAAAACAAATTTTTTTAAACAAATAAAAAATTTTAAACTTTGAAAAAAATAAATATTTTTTTTTAAAATTAATAATTCTAAATGTTCTGTTAAAATTTATCATTTGATATGATAGAGATATGCGTGCCAAAGTGTGAATAGGTTACGTTTTTGTAGGCTATGTTAGTTACTTTACTGTTGTTAAGTGTGGAACTTTGTTAATGTTAGCAGTTTATTCGTGCTTAAGGTATGCTAGGTTTGTTGTTGTACATTATATTCTTAGTTCAGGTGATGTTATGTTAGCTTTATTAATGTGAAAACTTTGTCACGTTAGCATATATTCGTTGATCAGTGTATAAAGAACTTGTTTTTATGCTATGTTTATCCAAAATTGATACTTCGAAATGTGACTTAACAGGTAGATCAATAGATCAACTAAATATATCATGGATGGGCGGGAGGGGTAGGGTGGGTGGCTTGATTTACTGAATTTACTGCTTTATGATGTGTGAAAACGCAAATTTATTTATTTTTTTTTATTTTTTTTTCCCTTGAAGGTTCTTAAACCATCATATTCGAGATCTACAGACCCGATAACATATATAAGGATACCAACATTGTTGGTATATGAATGTTTACTACATCGGCATCGCATTGGAGCTAGCATCGGTGCCGGTACTGACTCAGACTCCTCTGACTCAAGACTCTTCTCCGACTCCTTCCTTCTCTGACACCAACACCTACTCCTTTCTATACTTCTTTTATGCTTTCCGTTCATTTCTACGAACTTATAACCATCATATTCGTGATTTACGGGTTCGATAACATATATAAGGATACAAATATTGTATTATTATATAAATATTTACTACTCGGCATCGACGGAGCTGAGCACCGAGCGGTTCCGGATCCGAATACGGAACCGAATCCTCTTATGTCATTCTTCTTCTATACTCATCTCATCAAATTTTAACTTCTAGCGATCATTTCTTATTTTTAGTAGGGGTGACACCCTCAACTTTCCGAGGGTGCACGGATACGTAACCTCGGATACGACGAGGATAACTTATAAGAAGGGTGTATACCAAATTTCATCCTTCTGAGATGATCATTTTCAACGGATTTGGGGCACAGCTACATACTAAATGGCATAGTGTCATTTTACTCGGCGCACCGAGGATACATTAGTAAGAAGGTGTATGCCGTAGTTTCATCGTTCTATGTCAATTGTCAAAG
>JABUQX010067309.1:17500-20000 GCA_015478945.1 Trachelipus rathkii
ATTTTATGATACAGAAATAGGGATCAAGAAATTAGGCCGTCTTTTTCTCTTCATGAAAATTTATCTTTGGTTTATTGTTCGGAGATTAGGAGTTTGATCGAAGCTTTAGGAGTTGTGTAGAAACCATCTGAATGGAGAATATTTATAGACTCATGAAGTAGAAGTCTCAAAGTTGTACTCTTACATGATGGTAATTTTCTTGGTCCTGTTCCAGTTGGCTATTCTATCCAACTGATTGAAAAGTATGACAATATAAAAAAAATCTTTTTGATATACTCAAATACAACGATAATCTTTGGAGAGACTGTTGTGATCTCAAGGTAGGTTAGAGTAAATTTTATTTTCCTTGACCCAAAACAATTAGAGATTAAATTGTTACAAATTAATGATAAGTAACGATGCAAAATCTCATGAAAGATAAATTTACTTAGCCTCTTTAATTTTTACAAGTTTTCTCTCTGGTATTAGGAATGCAAGGAGGTTACAACAAGCATCCCTGCTTTCTTTGTTTGTTGGATAACATAGTCGGGCAGACGACAAACATTTTGAATAATATGAATGGCCAGCTCGAAAATCTTTAACACCTGGATTTCAAAATGTCATTGTTAACCCTGCTCCCACCACTGCATATAAAGCTAGGTTTGTTGAAAAATCTTTTTAAGGCAATGAATAAACAGAAACAAGCTTTTCTTCATATAAAAAAATGTTTATACACATAAGTAGTGGAAAATTGAACGCAGGTATTTTTGATGGTTCTCAGATTAAAAGCTTAATGAAAGATCCTGAGTTTGAAAAGACCATGGACGAAATAGAAAAGAAAACTTAGATTGATTTTAAATTAATTACTAGTAAATATTTAGGAAAGCAACGAAGTCCCGAATATAAAGCCATCGTCAGTAATCTGCTGAAAAGCTTTAAGAACCTGGTAGCTCGTTTGTCCACAAAACTGCACTTTTTGGGCTCTCACTTGGATTATTTTCCAGAAAATTGTAGGGGTTATACTATAGCAAGGAACGAGGGGAAAGCTTTCACCAGGATATTCGAAAAATGGAAGAAAGGTATCAAGGTCGCTAGAACATGAATATGATGGCAGACTACTACTGGGGTTTGAAAAGGGATGAGCCTGGAACGACTCACAAGAGAAAAACA
Source organism: Trachelipus rathkii (assembly GCA_015478945.1). Taxonomy (NCBI): domain Eukaryota; kingdom Metazoa; phylum Arthropoda; class Malacostraca; order Isopoda; family Trachelipodidae; genus Trachelipus; species Trachelipus rathkii. The sequence continues at coordinate 18,650 of JABUQX010067309.1, forward strand.
ATTAAGTCGTCTTTTTTTCATAATTAGTAGTCCAATGTGTGGGATGAATTAACAAATCATAAATAAAAAGTTAAAATACTTGTAGATATAGCGTTTCACATAATAATAACAATCATGGTTTAAGTACCACACATTTTTGAGAGAAATAATGATATTCCTTAAATTTTTCCGGTATTTTCCAAAAAATTCCATTTTTTAAATTTTTTTATAGTAAAAGGTTCCACTGCAAATTTTTTCATTGTGTTATATTCAATTCCAATTTCGTTTTGAAGAGTCTTTAGCTGTTGCAACACCTTTGCGTCAAGCTGTCTATTCATGATATACGCAAAAAGGGACTAAAGAAAAGAACAGATTATGAGAAATACAAATTTCTTACATACCAATATAATTTCCCAATAGAGGAAAACTAATATCATTTTCGTGATTAGCGGGGTCGATTCCAATAGAATTCGCTGAAAAACATCAAACATCACAAAATGTGTTTTCAAACGCAGGCTATTGTAATCTTAGGAGCGTGTTAAATGTGAGAAGAGTTGATAAAATGAGGAATGAGCGTGTTAGAAAATTGTGTGGTTTGAAGAAAGGCACAAATGAGAGAGAATAAACGAGAGTGTATTAAGATGATTTGGTCATATGAAAAGGATGGATGATAGTAGGTTAGTTAAGCTGATGTACAGTTGTGAGTGTGAAGTAATCGACCGGCTGGGAAACCGAAGAGAAAGTAGATTTAGTCAGTAAAGGAGTGTCTGAAGGGAAGGAATGTGAGTTTGGCAGAGGCGAAAAAAAGATGCATAATAATAATAGGAGTGAATGACTGGGTTTTGTGAAGGTGTATGATTGTGGGCCTGATGATGAACCCTACATTGACTAATTACCACCAGAAGGTTCGTCACTGTGTTATGAAGCCCTATGATGAATATTTGACTACAACGGACTCTAACTTAAATGTATAAGGGGGGAGGTATGGGGTAGAAGGCTTTCATTTCTACTTACCTCATGCTCTTCTACTTAGCTAATCGATTTCCGTGCATTTTACGCACCTTACTCCCATTGTGGGAAATGAAGGGAGGGTAAAGAAAGAATATATATATATATATATATATATTATATATATATATTTTATTTATTATATATAATATTATATTTTATTATATTTTTTTTTAAATATATATATATAAGATATATAGTATATATATAAATATATTATATATATATATATATATATATATATATATACTTTTTATGATGAGGCACAATTTTATTTCGTCGCCATTTTTTCTTAAAAGTTTGGCGTCATTTCTGTTTTGTTTATTGTTTTGGATAGATTCTTGAAATTCGTTATAGCAAGTTC
>JABUQX010067309.1:25000-30000 GCA_015478945.1 Trachelipus rathkii
TATAATATATATATATTTTATAATATATATTATAGTATATATATAATATCTATATATATATATTATTATATATATATATATATATATATTATATATATTAATATATATTTGATTTACTGATTTATATGTTTTTCGGATCAGTAAACTATTACACTTTACTTTGTGATTTTTAATTCAAAGAACTTATTTTTGGTGGGTTTGATTTACTGATTTACTGCTTTAGGATCAGTAAACTGTTACACTTTACTATGATATTTTATTCAAAGAACTTATTTTCATGTTATGTTTGGATAAAGCTTTGTTATGTTTGCAATTATTTGTCGGGAATTTTGACTAGTTAGGTAAGAGTTTTAGATGAATTTTGTTAATATTACTAATGTTAATGTAAAAACTTTTGTTGTTAGCATACTTTCCGTTGGTCAGTGGTTGTATAATTAGCGGGTATGAATAAATTTTTTTGTTAAATAATTACCATGTTAATGTAAAATTAACATTGATATGTTAGAGATATGCCTCTGAAAAAAGTGTGAACAGGTTACATTTTGTACGCTGAGTTAGTTACTTACTGTTGTTAAGCATAGAACTTTGTTAATGTTAGTAGTAGTAAGGTGTGTTAGGTTTACCGTTGTACATTATATTCTTAATTCCGTGATGTTATGCTAGCTTATTCGCATAATATTTTTAGTTAAAAAACAAAATGTTAAGCAAATCGAAACAAAAATAAATAAATAAAATAAATTAAAAACTGATTAAAAAATTTTGAAAATATATAAAAAAATAAACACAAAGAATAAATGTAAAATGAAATTAAAAATAAAAAAAAAAAATAAATAAATAAATAAAAAAAAAAAATAAATAATAATAAAAATAAGTACAGGTTAGTATAATGCTAATGAAAGCTTTATAAAATAAAGTTTGAAAAATAAATTTAAATAAGAAAAATAAATAAATAAAAAAAAAAGTTTTTATGTTAGCGTTTATTCGTTGATCTGTATGATCGATAGGTTATTTTATAATGTTTGACAGAGAATTTTGCTAATGTCCACGTTTATTTATAGTTCAAAATGATGTTATATTTGATATGCAAGACACTTTGATGAATGTAGTATCAATTCACAGTTCAAGATGCTGGTACCTTTGTTAGTTTGGATACTTTGTTAAAGAATTTTGCTAGATAATACTGTTTTATCTGATGATGATATGATTGAAAAGCATGTACTGTAGAGTTTTGCTGGTGTAATGAGGGATAGGTTGAAAACTTATTTCATAGGGTTCCGTATGTTTATTGTCTTAACGCTTAGGGTTCAAATGTTATGTAATCTATGTAGGTTCGCCCATTGGTAAGTGGAAATAGATTAATTGTTAGGCTATGGTTTAATTTCTGTTACGTTTTTTGTTATATTACTATATTTTCTTAATATAGTTGATATTGATAGAAGAAATGATAAGATATTACTGTGCTAACTAGCTATGATGTGTTAGAAACGTGGCTTTAGGTAAAGTTTTGCTGAGTAATGTTTAAGTTTGCGCCGCGAATTTTGCTAATGTCTATGTTTATTGATAGTTCAAAAGGATGTTATATTGGAATATGAGTGACATCTCTTTCATGAAGATAGTTGTCCATTCGATGAGTTCAAGAGAAACGCTGATTATCTTTGACAGATTGGTCAGCTTTATTAAGGGTTTTGTTAAAATACTGCTTTAGCTTGTTGCAGATGGTTTGGAGGAAAAGTGGGGGATACAATTGATTTTGTATGTCTGTTAGCTACTTTACTTTGATAAGTAGGACCTTTGGGTAACATGTTTAGAGATTATTCAGTTACGGGTGCTGTAAGTATGTTAGGTTTGTCGTTGTACATTATATTCTTATTCAGGTTATGATATGTTAGCTTTTATGGATGTTAAAAACTTGTTACGTTAGCTTATGTCGTTGGTTGTATATAAAGAACAATTTTTCATGTTATGTTTACCCAAAATGAATATGCAAAATATGACTTGAATCCAAAGATCAATAGATATCGATGTACCATTGGAAGGGTGGGTAGGGAGGGGCGTGGGGGTGGGTGGTTCTTTTTACTAATTTATGAGTTTACAGCTTTACAAATCGTAAACTTATTACACTTTACTATGATATTTATTCAAGAACTTATCTTATATCTATGTTTTGGAAAAAATCTTTGGTTATTTTAAATATGTTGATAAAACACTCTTGTTAGTTTTGCAATTATTCCGTTGGGATTATGAAAGTTTAGGTCTTAAGGTTGAGCATGAATTTTTTGTTCAATATTACTTTGTTAATGTAAAAACTTTGGTTAGCGTTAGCATATACCATCGGTTGGTCTGTGATGTATTAATTACGACAGGGTTGTGATAAAATTTTGTTAAATATTAACCATGTTAATGTAAAAAATTAACATTGATAAGTTAGAGATTCCTGAAAGAGGTGCTGAATGGGTTGGTTTTGTCGCTGAAGTTAGCTACTTAACTGTTGTTAAGTATGGAACTTTGGGTTAATGTTAGTAGTTATTCGTGCCTAAGGTGATTTAAGGTTTGTCGTTTGTTAACATTATATATCTTCTTAGTTTAGGTTGCTAGTTAGCTTTAATTAATGTGAAAGACTTTGTTCGTTACATACATTCGTTGGTTAGTGGTTAAAGAACTTATTTGTTTATGTTATGCTTTATCGCCGAATGATACTCGATGTGGCCTGAATCTAGTAGATCAATAAATCAACTAGATCATGGAAGGGTGGGAAGGGGGGGGGGGTTTGATTTACTTGCTTTGGGTATGTAAACGCAATTTTTTAAGATATAACATAAAACTGAATAAAAATTTACTAAAAACAAAATAAATAAAAGTTTTGTGTTATAAACAAAACAAAAAAAAAAAAACATTAAATAAAAAAACTTTTTGAAATAAAAAAGATTAAAAAAAAAATTAAAAAAAAGAAAAATAAAAATGTAAAATAGCTTATAAAATAAAATTAGGACAAACTATATATTTCAAGTGAACGTTTTATAAAAGTAAATTAGGACAGCAATATATTTTTAGTTGACGTTTTTATAGAAGAAAACGAGATTTTGGAAAGTAGGAAATGGCTAGTCTCTAAACCTTTAGATAAACGGTGGCTCTTTCTCCAGTCCATTTGTTCCTTCCTTTTCTTTCTGTGTGTTTTTCTCCCAAATTTCAATCCTTCTATGTAATTTTCATATTTTGGGACTTCGGCCATACATCATGTGCACGTAGCGTACGTACTTCGTGTGTGTGACGAAGTTACCCTACATCAGAAAGGATGTATACGCGAGTTTTCATCCTTCTGTGGCCAAATTTCCAAGGTAAGTTGGGGTACAACCTCATTCTTTGATGGGCCGTAGCGTCACTAACCACTGCGTAGATGGGCTCGTAAAGAAGGGTTGGTATTACCAAATTTCAACTTTCTAATGTCAATATCCAAAGTTTTGGGCTCAGCCCCAACACCATGAGGGGCTTAGTGTTATGAACCCTTCCTATATATAATAATATATATATATATATTATAATAAATTATTATATATATATATATATATTATATTATATATATAGAATATATGTATATTAATATATATATATATATATATATATATAGTTATAAATTATATATATATATACTTTCACAATTATATTATTATATATTATGATTTATATATATATATATATATATATATATATATATTATATATAATATATATATATATATTATATATATATAAATATATATATATTATATATATTATTAATGCTGTTGCAAATGCAGCTGTAAATTTGGAGTGAAAAATATCAAATAAACTGACATTGGGGCAGCGAAAGTCATGAACTTAAAATATCTCTCTCTCTCTCTTTCTCTTCGTTCTCCTCTATCATCTCTCTCTCTCTTTCTTTCTTTCTTTCTCTCTTTCTTTCTTTCTCTCTCTTTCTTTTCTTTCTTTTTCTTTCTTCTCTTCTCTCTCTCTCTCTTTCTCTCTCTTTTTCTTTCTTTCTCTCTTTCTGTCCTCTTCTTTCTCTCTCACTCTATCTCTATATCTCTCTTTTTTTTATAAATATATTATAAATATTATATATATATATATATATATACTATAATATATATATATATATATTATATATATATATATATAATAGACTGTAACTTATACATTTATCTTTAAATAAATAAAAAGTAAAGGAATGAAAAAAATATGTGTAATTGTTGTTTATCAGCTTATGGCTACGTCTTCTCCTCTGCTCTCTTCCTCTCTCTCTCTCTTCTCTCCTTCTCTCTCTCTCTCTCTTCTCCTCTCTCTTCCTCCCTCCTCTCCTCTCCTCTCTCTCTCTCTCTCTTCTCTTCTCTCTCTCTTTCTTTTTCTCTCCCTTCTCTCTTCTCTCTCTCTTTCTTTCTATTTATTTATCTATCTTTATCTATCTATCTATCTATCTATCTATGCTATCCTATCTATCTATCTATCTATCTATCTATCTATCTATCTATCTTATTATCGAAACAAACAATTCTGTCTAGCATATAAAATCTGACGTTAGATAAGCTAGGGATAAATTTCTAGGAAAATTTAATATTTTAAGATGATTTTGTTCCTTAAGATCGGATATTGTTTTTCTTCTGTAATGAAATCATTGTTGTAATCCACCATTCTAATGGAGCTAATTTGGATGAATATAGTCATAATATTAGTCAGTTAACAGGACAGTTGTGAATGTTAGTTTTCCCCATGCTTTTAAAACAAGTTTATGGCATTTTCCGAATAAGGAGAGTAATCATTTTATTTGTATTCCATTCGAATACCTGATGGTTTGATCATTTATTTAAACACGTTTGAAATTACGGCCTGTTTTATATTATTTATTTTATTTATTTAATAACTTTTATTTAATATGTAATATTTGAAAAGGTTATTTTTAAGGATTTGAACGCAATCATTTACAATAATATGGATTAATTTTTTGATAATGATTGATAAACAACTCAT
>JABUQX010067309.1:35000-37500 GCA_015478945.1 Trachelipus rathkii
GAGAGGAGCGTTTAGGAAATTTTGGAAAAAAGTATATGTTATCGAAATCGAATCTAATACAATTTAAAATCTGATAAGAAAATATTTTATAAACTCGTAAATTAAAGTAACGGTTAACGGATGTAGGGGAAAATTTTAACTCGTTAATAGTCCGTTACTTCTTTTCGAAATTAACGAAAGCGTTAAAAGTTAACGAAAAATTTAACGAGTTAATTAACGGATTAACGCTTTAACGCGTTAATGCCCACCTTATATATATATATATATATATATATATATATATATATATATATATATATATATAAAATATATATATATATATATATATATATATATATATATATATATATATATATATATATATATATATATATATATATATATATATATATTGACCCCGCCCATCGTTCAACTATATTCTCTATGTCTCAATACTAATACTTTCCCTCAGTGTTGGAAGCACGCACATGTCCAACCTATTCCGAAAAAAGGAAGCCGCTCTGATCCTTCTAACTATCGCCCTATAGCTCTCACTTGTATTCTATCTAAGATCTTTGAAACCCTACTCAACTCTCATTTCTTAGATCATCTGGAGTCTCATTCACTTCTTTCCGATCGCCAGTACGGCTTTCGGCGCTCGAGGTCTACTGGCGATATACTTTCCTATCTAACTGATTTATGGTTTTCCGTCCTCAGGAACTACGGGGAGACTTGTGTGGTGGCGCTTGACATATCCAAGGCATTTGACCGGGTATGGCACGCGTCACTGCTCTCCAAGCTCCCCTCCTTTGGGTTTCCTCCTCTTTGCTTACTTATGTCTAGTTTTCTTTCAAATCGCTCAATATCGGCTGTTGTTGATGGGGCGACTTCTTCTTTTTCTTTCAATAGTGGTGTTCCTCAGGGTTCTTTCTTATCTCCTACTTTATTCCTACTTTTCATTAATGATCTTCTCACCTGCACATCTAACTCTATCCACTTGTATGCCGATGACTCGACCCCTTCATTCTTCAACTCATTTCAATTCTGCTCCCTCTTTTACTTCTAGAATTGCCTCTCGTCTTAATCTTTCCGATTCTATTCTCGCTGACCTGGATAGAATTTCCGGGTGGGGTCGTCTCAACCTTGTGAAATTCAATTCTTTAAAAACCCAACTTCTACAAATTCTCTAAGACACCTTCTAACTTTTCTATCTCTTTCGACGGTTCTCTCGTCTCTCCTGTTGACAATATAAACATCCTTGGCCTTAACATAAACAAAAATGTCTTGGAAACCTCACATCACAACGGTTGCTAGGGCGGCCTCAAAGAAACTGGGGGTTCTGTTTTTTAGACTGCGAGACTTTTTTTCTTCTTCTCATTTGTTCAGCTATGGCTAAGGCCTCATTCGCCCCTTTGTATGGAGTACCGTTCTCATATCTGGGGCCTGATTTCACCCGGTTTATGGATAGGGTCGAGTCAAAGGCAAAAAGGCTTATAAACTGTTCTGCACTTTCCAGTTCTCTTGACCCTCTATCTTTGCGGTGCGATGTTGGTGCTTTATCTCTTTTCTATAGGTACCGCAGCGGCAGGTGCTCGAGGGAACTTATCACTCGCGTACCACCACCTTTACGACGCCCTCGTAGCACAAGGGGTGCTGTGTCGGCGCATGAGTTTTGTGTTGATATTGGTAACTCCAGGCTAGTTCGCTGCGGTGCTTCCTTCTTTCCTGCCACCTCTGTTCTGTAGAATTCTCTTCCATCTTCTGTGTTTCCTGCTGAATTTAATCTTTCTCACTTTAAAGCCTGGTCTGTGCTCATCTGCGTAGTTTGCGTTAGTTGATGAATAACTGATGTGTGCAACACCCCCTCCTTGAATAGGGCTCTGCCCGTGAGTGGTGGTGACAACTGTAAAATATATATATATATATATATATAGGAGAGAGGAGAAAGTATATATATATATATATATATATATATATATATATATATATATATATATATATATATATATATATATATATATATATATAGAGAGAGAGAGAGAGAGAGAGAGAGAGAGAGAGAGAAGCACGGGTAACAAGGTACTGAGTCGCACTGAAATATTATAATTATTATTATATTATTATTATATTATTTATATAAAATATATATATATATATATATATATATATATATATATATATATATATATATATATATATATATATATATATATATATATATATATACCGTATATATATATATATATATATATATATATATATATATATATATATATATTATATATAAATATATCTATTATATATATATATATATATATATATATATATATATATATATATATATATATATATATATATATATATATATATATATATATATATATATATATATATATATATATATATATATATATTATACATTAAATTTATTTTTCTGCACATTATTTATAACAAGCGTAGCTGTTACCGGCAAATTTTTAGATCATATTTCTTATTAATTGTTTAATTTCGTGAACATCTG